>JAWWLR010000003.1:788035-806414 GCA_035041075.1 Acraspis erinacei
GATTAGGGATTAGCTGCGGAGGCAGAGGCTGGCAATGCGAAACAAAGCGAGAAAGTAACGTCAGGCGTGCGAGGCGAAACAATAGCGACATGCGGGCAAGGCGATGCGAAGTGAGGAAGGCGACGTCGGCTTAGAGATAAGGCGTGGATGGATGTTAGTTTTAAAAAAAGGTAGTTGTAAGGAAATATTGTAAAAATGGAAGTGTAAGCAAGTCAATTTTTTAAGGCCAGCGGGCTGAAAAGTAAACGTTTATCTATCTACCAGTGAGCACTTGTCGGCTGTATAGTACACTAGCACAGATATGAACCATAATATTAGCAAAGATATGAGTTATTATCTTAGCACAGATATGAACCATTCTCTAAGCACAGATATGAGTTATTATCTTAGCACAGATATGAACCATTCTCTTAGCATACATATGAAAAATATGTCAAAATATGTGAAAAATATGTTCAGTTTTTTTATTTATTTTGCCTAATGTATACAGCCATCCGGACAAGAAAGGTCGCAAATACATTTTTGTCGTGTAAAACGGTTGAGTAACATAAAATTCTAACCTGTAAAACACGTGGGCACATTATTTTTTTAAGTTTTAATCTTGTACACATTTAAACTTCGCGTCAATTTTTAATTTTCCTCAAATTTAACCGACCTTATAGTGGTGACATCTGTTAACAGTGAGCACTTGTCGGCCGTAGTATCCAAGCACAGATATGAACCATAACCTTAGCACAGATATGAACGATTCTATTAGCACAGATATGTGTTATTATCTTAGCACAGATATGAAACCTTATGCTATGAAAGTAAATGACTGGTCACTGCTTTACCTGCATTTAGCTTCGAACAGAACCATATGACAAAACTGTGAAATGCTAAAGCGCATCCAAAAAGTAGTATAGTTGCCCATTGCGCATCCATGTATTGTCTTAAAAACCTACTAGGCATTTACAATTATACTGCGCATCCATAAGTATCATATACATTCATTCCACATCCTCGTGAATTTCAAAACTATATTGAGTAACCATATACGCATTATTGAACATTTAAAAGTATAATGTTCAGCCAGTGGAAATTTACAGCTCCGTGTGTGTACTGTAATTGGTTTTAAATTATTGACAAGATATTTCAATTTTCGCACGCTTCCCGCATGGCATGGATAAGTATACCTCTGACAAAATTCAGTGATGGAATTCTATGTCAGCAATGGGTTGGAAACTTTCCTCAACTGTGTTTTGAATTTCAAATTTTGCTTGGTCTCAATATTTTTTAAAATCTCGCTCTTCAGTGACGCAATTTTACTTCAAAACAACGTTGGACTTTATTCTAGCATCATTGCGTTTGCAAGCTTCTCTCAACACTCGAGACACATACACATCGTTGGATTGCATTTTCAAATTTCGCGCGCTCTCTTTTCCATCAGGTAGAGGAAGGGATAAGAGCAAAAGAGACAGAAAGCAGTAAATTGTAGGAAAAGTATTCTCTATCTCTTTTGCTCTTATGACTTTCCTGCTGGACAGTTGACAGATGTATAAATATACCATTATTTCCATCGGCGCTAGGTAAATGGACATTTTACCTATGGGCCTGAGAGGTTTCTGGCAAAAAATAGAGATTTCTGACCAAAAATTGAGTGTAGACATATATTTCTCGCCCGGTCAGAGTAGGTTGACAGCACTGCGCATGCGCCAGCAACTGCAGGAAGACTTGAAAAGGTAAAATAGACTTGTTTGTAGATTAAATGTATTAAGTTCAGTACTCTTTTCCAGCGTCATGGTGAGACTGTACTATGTGTTGTATGAGATGGAAATATGTATGTCTGCACTGTATTTTTGACAATTTATGGCAAAGTATAGACAGTTAGTAATATACACGAGTATTATATATGTGGTAATCTAAGGCTGATCTTTCTAGAGGCTTCAAGAAGAGCCTAGATCTTTCCATAAATTTCGAGAATATTCGATCGAAGTAAAAAAATAGTAATCTAAGTTTTATCTTTCTGTAGGTCTTGAAAAAAGCCTAAATCTTTCGAGAACTCTGGAGAATCTTCGGTCCAAGTAAAAAGAAAATGGTAATCTAAGGCCTAACTTTCTACAAACTTCGAGAAGCCATTAGATCTTTCTAGAACTCTGGGGAATCCCCACGAGCGCTATATTGCGGTCGGCATCCTCATGAAAAGCAGGTCCGTCTACCCAGAAAAAATCAGCTCACGACCCGGAACTTTCGTCTTAACCTAGTCCACCTAGACTCACCGTTCGTCTATGTTCAGCGGTAATACTCCCCGTTGCCAGACGCGACTAAGCCACGCCAAACTAAAAACTAACTCAGAAATAATCTGCCTTTCTCAGGCCCACCAATTGTTCAACGTAGATTGACCATTGTTCATATTGGCATCAAACGAGTTCAATTGTCAATAATTGTACCTGGTCACTGCGATACGAGGGCTTCGGTTATCAGATTATTAAAAAACGATATTTATGTTCTTGATAAAATGAACTATCCTGTATAACAGAAATGAAATATTATGTTGTAAAAAGTGAATATTAACGGCAATTTTTCTTTAAATCCATTTTAAATTATACTATTTGTCTGTTAAAATGTCATTTTTACGTGATTCTTCTTTTAATAAATTAGCCTAATCAGGTTAGCGAACATAGAGCCAAGGAAACGTTGCTCATTTTGACGAACAAATATTAGTCTTTGACTCATTTGCCATCACAATTTGAAACATCTTCTCCAACAAACCTTTTAAAGGCGATTTTTTGGTTTCTTCAATCAGGTTTTTTTTTTTTGAAAAAAAAACATAGATGTGATAATAAAAAGATAATTATCTATTTGTATTCTTTAGCTAATAGTGAAAAGAAATATTGAGTTTTAACTGGATTCATCCCATTTTTAACGGTCCTGAATAAAATTTACAGGAACTCTGTTTTTCCTAATGAGAAACAGGTGTTAAAATTCATAGTTTATCCTAGTAAATTTGAGGTTTCAATTAATTAAAAGCCATTATTTTTTTCCAATTACTAAAATTCAAAGCCAATCATGTTAACAACAAAAATGAGTGCGATATTTTCGTTATATTTTGTTACACCGCTTTTTTTTTAGTTAGAAACAAGTTTTCACTCTTTTTAAAGGTAATTATATATATCGTTGTATAGGTAATAAATCTAGCAATATGAAAATCTCGAGACCTGAGATAATTAGTGTTTATGTTTCCCCTCCATTCACTATGAAAAATACATAAAGCATTGCTTTGTTTCTATTGGCCCAACGCTTTCAAAGAACAACCAATCAACTTTGCAAGATTTAAGCTATTCCTAGTAAAAGGCTTATCTAAAGATGCAGCCGAGTATATTGTAGCAGTTTTTCATACGAAATTCTTGAAAGATTAATATTCACTTATTTACCTTTGAGTCTATTCCGGAAGAATGAAGCTTGTTACAGTAATTCTAATTTTCCTCTTCGTTGATTTCTTTGGTTTGATACGTAAGTCTAACATAATATATTAATTAATTAATACTTTTAGCAAATTTGGCACACATGTTTTCTCCGACGTTTTCTTTTTCAAAAGTTTCCAGTTTAAGATTTTAATTCTGAAAGTGTACATATATCCTCACTTTTTGCATTTTAAGGTAAAAAAAAGTTCCCTATTAAGTCCCGAAACAGTGTCTAGGTCTTGGAAACGAGAAAAAATGATCGGATATTGGAGGGTTTTCGTGAATTATCAGTAATCTTCCAGAATAAATTGAATAAATTAGAAATATTAGGAATAATTCGGAAAAATTCTCAGATAACTCACAAGATGGCTGGGAACGCTTGGACGTGGACCACACACACCCAATCTTGCGAACGTACGTTGCATTTTGGTACATGTGTGTAGTTCAAGTTCCGCTAAAAACTGGCTAGAAGTTTCATAGGACTTACATTGTTTGGTCTCGGACAACTAAATTGCACTATTGAAATTTTTCTGTTCTATTCAAGTCTGAAATGTTCATTGTCAGTTCGGACTGTTTGTAAAAACGTTCGAAATTTGTCCATATATTTCTCATAGAAATAAGATTCAATTTTTCATTTCTTTTTCTGGTTTCGAAGACACAGCTACAAGTTCGTGAAATTTTTACAAATAAATTTTGCCATTGTAGAAATATTTTAATAATATTTTTGAATTTTAAAATCCTCAATATTTTTTTGATTATTACTAACTGGCAATATAATGTAATTGAAATACTTTGTCATTCCAAAACTCAAGTTTGAGGGAACCAAAAGTATTTTTCCATTTTCTGAATAAAGATAACATTATCAGTTATGTCTTATGGATAAAAAAACACTATTGTTAAGGTAAAAATGTAAAAATCTACAAAACTCTACCGTTTCCATTTTAAAAAGTAAGTAAATAATCTTAAAATATAGTTATTTGCTTTAAAAATTATGGGATGTTTTATTGTCCTTGAAAAAATGTTATTATCAATCATAAAATTTGTGTACGTAATTTTAGGTAACGGTAGGTGATTCTGATTTCAAGTAAAAATTTAAGTCTGGAACTAGATATCGTTAGATCTTCATAATTGGACGAATATTTTACTTTCCATTTCGTAGAGTGAATTTGATATTGAACACACAATATAATTTTACGCAATGTATCAGCCTAATCTCTGAATTGTACAAAACAAGATAAGAACCCGTTATTCGAATTTCTTATTTGTACTAAAAATCTTTATGTAATGACAGCACCTTCGATTGTAAAGGTGTCGTAATTTTTGGTTAGATGACACGCGAAACGTTTTGACTAACTTCAAATCAAGGTAGCTTGCTTCTCCTGGATTTTTTCTGTTTACATTTCCCAGAAATCTCGCGATTAATATAAGCCTAAAACAAAAGAATCGCCAACCCGAACTCTTTTTTAGAGATAATAACGAAAGAAATTGTATTCTGAAAAATAAAGATTTTATTTATTAAAAATTATGTATGAAATAAACTTTTTCAATTGTCTAAAAGCAATGTTAATTTCGGGACATTAGTTACTATGTTGTTTTGCTTGTCCTCACTTTTCGGTAAAAAATATGGTGTGGTTTAGACGTAAAGCTGGGGAGAAATGTAACACACATAACTTTAAAATACACACACACACACTCTTCTGGGTTGAAGTCTGCCGAGAGCAAGCGAAGTAAAACTGACGCGCTCGTGTGCTAATAAATTTTCATTCTGAAAGAAAAATTCGGAAAATAAGAACACGCGAAAATTGAGCGAACGTACAGCAGTTTTAATTTGGAGTGAGAAAAAAGGTAATTGATTATTATTAATTACTATTGTGAACAAAATATGATCAATTTATTCAAACAATGGGAAGGGTCGTTTTCCATGTGAAGTTTATCATGCACCATGTCTCAAAGAATGCTAAAAATATAGAATTTTCTAAAGAAGGGGCACGCGATTCCGATACGTCTTTTCTGTGTTTCCAATAAACACTTCATTATTGTTGCTACGAATTTGTCGTGATTTTCATCATTACGTTGTACTCACTGGAATTTAATCGATTGGCTAAAATTGTTTGCTATCTTAAATTTTTTAGATTTACTTAAGTGCACTAAAGTGTACTAGAGTTCACTAAGTTTCTCTTATGTTTCGATGAATTCTCTTGACGTTACTTGAGGTCTCTCTCATTTGTTAAAATTCGCTCTAATTATCTTGATTTTTACTGCAGAACTCAGTATTTCAAAACAAATTTTTAAATTTTTATATCTCAAAACCCGTTTGAGTTATCGCGGAAATATACCCTAGGATTTAGATCTTTGCAGATCATCGAAAAACTCCTTAAAAAAGATATTTTTCCTTTAATAAATTAATAGGTCATTCGTTCTTGACCAGTCATTGCTGAAAATTGTTAAATGTTTAATATATTAATGTGGAAGAAATTTCTAAGTGTCAATTTTTTTCCAAAACCAGGTGCAAATCAATCTCCATATGAATTTCCTGAGCATCTTCAAGAATTCCGGATTGAGCTGATAATGCAGGCAGAATCTGGATTGCAATCAGCTCTCGTAAGTAGGAACAGTCTTACCCCTCAGAGACCCATCTGGATGCAACCTGGACGTGATGGTCGCTCGCATGCCGCTGCGAAATATGAAGTTTATATAGAACTGCCAGGACACAATCATTATGGTTCAAATGAAAAGCGTATATTGAACATTAATAATAAATTTTTAGTACGTAAGCATAAACCAATGCTGGCTTACGTTCGCTTTAAAGGGAATGAAAAGTTGATAGCTGATCAGTTCGAATTATTTCAATTTTGTGGTTTGATTATTAATAGAGAGGAGTTTCTTCCTATAGGAAACTATGGTCGCCTTTTTATAGCATATCCAGGGAACATTATCTATACTGCGCCGTTGGTACCCGATAAAACGTATGAAAAATACTCTTCGCCAAAGAGACTGCCAGTAGCAATCGTTAATACTTCTAAACAACACTCATCATCGAAAGGACTTCTAAGTTGTTGCCTACGCATACCCGGTGGGAGAAGATAATTTTTTTGTGACGAAAGAAAAGAGGATAAAATATTTTGCCTTCGTAAATTTCTCCTTTTGTGTGAGATTTGAACAGCACTGCCTTTCTTCAACAAAAATCAACTTCACGTGGTTCAAAGCTATAGTTAAAATAGGTTAATACATATATCTGCTACAAATTATGTATATTAAATTACAAAAATAAATAAGTTGATCACTGAACAAATAAATGCATTTTTCCCCTGAATATGATGTACTTTTGCTCTAAGAAAATTCGATTATTTGTTACATATTTGTATCTCCCTGGAATTGCGTTCTCATCCTAATAGGTAGGTATTAATTTTATGTAAAATTTGACTTCTGTAGCTACCAATAAAAATGTTAATGAGAAAAATTGGTCACTTATTACAGATTACCGTTCAGGGATTACCGTTATAAAAGATTACCGTTCTTGTTTCAAACATTAAAAACTCTAAGAACGAATCAAACATTTTTATTTCTTAAATCAGTATTTTACTTAAAATAATTAAATCTTTTAGTTATTCTAATTTTTTACACATCAACTTTTACAAACAAAGCACAAATATGTAAAAATAGATGTTTAGTTGATTTCTTGTAATCAAACTGAATATTGCTAATGCCATCTGTCATTTCACTTGTCCGTTTATAAATCTATAAACGAACATGTCATCAAAGTCATAATGGGAATGGCGTCTGACACTTGCGGCCGCAACAGTTGCTAGCTTGCGTGAAGATATACAAGACGATTGTTCCAACGATGGGGACATCTGCTATTCGAACTATATCAGTCCTTAAAAACGCATAGTTGAGATTATAGCTTAAAACACTATTTTCGAAATATCAGGTGTATGAAATATCAAATAGGTGTAAAAGTCAGGGAGCAAGAAACTAAGGAAATTGCAGATAATGACCTGTTTATGTGTAAAAGAGTACAATTTACAAGAGTACAAGTGTGACTTATGGTTCTGCTCTCTAAGCTGAGCTTCACAAATGGCCGTCCCCATAAAAGATGAGAAAGTACCTGGCTGAGGGTGTCTCGCCGACCGTAACGTATCTGCGAATCTCATCCCGGCGGGAACCAAAAGGTCCTCATGTTCCCTTATGTGTTTCTTGACGTCCCCAGATCTCCCGAGTCCCTACTATAGTTTCAAGCGCTTTTGGCCGGTTCCCTAAGCCGCGTGGTGAAGTGTCAGTGTTTGTGTTACTCATTTACAAAAGGCTAGGTTCTCAGAATATTAAAAGTGAAGAAAAATACGAATGAATATATAAATATATCGGCCAAGAATATTTTAAATATCTCTTTTATTTCAAAAAGATATATTTACTATTATAGACTATTACGATAGTGATCTCGCATAGCTATTCGAGTTTATGCGAGAGTACTGGTAGTGAATTCGACGAGGAAGGGAGACAGCCAAGAGAGAGTCTGTTTGTATAAAGGGTACGGACCAGTAGGTCACCCCCTCCCCCCATTCTAAAATGGCTAAGCAGACGGAGAAGGAGACCCTGGGGGTGTTGTCAAGCGAGATCAAAGGGTCAAGGGAAGACGTAAAGGGGGGCTATGGAGCAGATGGTAAATATGCGGTAGAACCTGAGCATAAGAGATGAGATATGGGAAAAGGATCTAGAAGAGCTGAGGGAGAAAGTAGAAGGATTAGGGAGCTAGGTGGTGTCCGTAAGAAAGGAAATAGGAGTTAAAATGAAGGAGATGGAAGAAGAGATTAGGGTGTGGAAGAAAAGGGCGGAAAAAAGGCTTGAAAGGTAAAGTGTGGTAGGTTCGAAATAGAAGTAGGTGATAGGGGAGAGGGCGAGAAAAAAGATATTTGGGAAAGGGCAGAGAATTTTATAGAAAAGAAGGTTGGAGGTAATAGGTATGAAAAGGAGGAGAGAGTGGATACGGAAAGGATAAGCGAAATTGAGTTGATAATTGGAGACCAGAGAAGGCAGATACGAGAAATAATATTGAGATAAGAGGATTCAAGCTTAAGAGCGGGTGAAGAAAGGAAGGAGATGGAAGCACTGCTGTCGAGCACAAGGTGGGGTAAAGGCAAGCTAGGGAATGTTAAGATGGTGGCCGAAAGGAGAAAAAAGTGGTGGCTGTAGAATTCGTGAGCTGGAAATAAAAATTGGGGTAATGCGAAACAAATATATCATATCGAAAAATGCAACTAGATGAGAAAACTTGGATACAGGATGAGGAGAAAGAGGTGTTGAAGGAAGTACGGCGATATTTTCTTCGTGTGAAGTAGAGGGGGTGGGGGTTCAGAAGGATGGAGGAGTTACAGGGGTAAAGAGGAAATATGAGCATTTCTGGAGGTATATTCAGGAATTTCATGTTATGGAACTGGTAGAGACGTGGGTAGAGAGAAAGGAATGTTATAGATTAGAGCAAAATTTGCCAAGGGGGTATGTGTAGAGACACGAGGTGGTGGTTAAAGTAAAGAGGAAAGGAAGGGCTAGTAGGGAAATTATAACAGGGCCTAGGAATGTATTAGAGGAAGAAGTTCATGGCGAGGATGAGGAGGAGGGCTTGCAAATGAGGTTCCAGGGGTAACTTGTAATTTGGTGAATGCGTACAATAAGGATTGGATGGGAAGAATTAAAGAAATGGTGAAGGACTTATTAGGACAGAGAGCGAGAGAAAGGAGGGTGTGATGGTACTGGGAAAGGGAGATTTGCGAGGAAATAAACAGATTAGATAATACATAAAGTGGGGGAGATTCTAAGAGCCTGAATGGAGGATAGATGCTGGATGGTGATGAATGGTATGTTTACTGGGGATGAAGAGGGGAAATACTATGTGTTTATTAGCCATTAACTTTGTGGATAAAAGGGAAGGTTAGCGGAAGGTATGGTTGGGAAGAGGGTCGTTAGGGGAGAGGGTGCCATAGATCAAGGAGGAGATAAAGAAGTATCAGGAGCAGTTGGGAAAGCCGAGCTTTGTGGTGGATTCGGTGGTAGAGATATGGGAGGATATAAAAGAGAAAGTGAAAGGATGTGTGCAAAAGAAGGGAAAAGGGAGGAGTACGTATAAATGAGGAAGGAGTTTCGGTTCCTATGTAAGAAGAAAAAGCAGGAAAAGGAGAAACATTTTGGAAGAGGAACTGAGAAGTGTTCAGGCAGAAGTGGACGTGTGGACAAAGTATAAGCGATGATGTGAGCGGATAAACTGCGGAAGGATGTCGAGTAGTGTGGGTCGAAAAAAAAACTTGTTTGAATTCGACTTCGGCCTGGGGTGGAAAACACACTCCCTGTGCACCTCTTTTCGCCAAAGCGATGAAAAGCGAACAAAAATATCATAGAAGCACAATAGAAACCTTAATTATCTATAGTACGCCTTGGAAGTGTTTCATTTACAATATCTAATTCAGTACAAAAATACACAAAAATCATATTGTTCATTGCAAAAACTAGTGTGATTTTTTAATTTTAAAACAGCGATGTCCACGGACCACTTTCAGTGCTTCGCGCTGCACGCCGGACTTCGTCGGGTCACATGCTCTCGTGTCTTGCACTGTCTTATAATAACACAAGCAGTTAAAAAAAATATTTCAATTTGAATCATATTTCATATCTGAATGGTTTTGAAACACTTCTGTAACTGACTTTGTACAAAAATGAGGGACCAGTTCTTACAGAGTTGATATTTCATCTCTTCTGTTCCACATTTCACCAGGCAAAACAGAAGTGCTTTGTAGTAGGAACGTCGTCTAAGCTGAGTGAGCGGGTACTCCCTAATGCCGGTGACGTGCTGAGGTTCATCCTCCACGTTCATCATCAGATCATGACCGCAAACGAAAATAAACAAAACCCGTTCTTGAATCGAGTAGCTGCTGTCGTTGCTAAACGACTTGACGAATTGTGGTGCAAGGCATCCATTCCGACGATGAACCTGGAAAATATAAAATATAGAATTAAAAATTTAAATAACTTAGTCATCTAGCCGTAGGGATTCGTCCTCTTTCGAATGTATTGTGAGAAATTTCAATCTGAAGCAAGTAAGATTTTTGAAATAATTTCCTGTGGATGCGATCTTACCTCGTCACTATATTGTAAGCGTGACACACGTAAAAAAGTACCTTCGAGGGAGAGACAATTTCCAATAGATCAAAGAAGTCCCCCAATTATGGGAATGGCTTCAATTGATATACCTATGATGAAGCTGCTTGATCGGTCTCACAAGAGAGCAAATAGGAAAAATCATTTAACAGAGAAAGAGACCAAATTTGGAAAGGTCCTCTGTTTTCACTTTTGCGAATACGTCTCACCTTGAAGCGGAGCAGGTGCAGGTTAGAGCCACAGCTGATGCATCTGACCCAGACTTTGCAGTGCATTCTCGGCTGCGTTCAAAATCTCATATTCAAAGGCAGCAACGATTGAGGGAAACGGCAAAAACCGCTGAACGATTCGCAGTATCAAGTGTTGCCATCGCCGCAATTGCTTCTTCTGCCATTGAAGATTTTGGGATTATCAATTGTGGCGATAAAATAAGCATTATAGATCCGTCCAAAATGAAAAGGGAGAGAAAAAAACTAGAGTGGAAACAACTCAATTCTGAAGAAGCTCGGAAAGATCTCTCCTCGCACTATACTTTGATGGTGAGAAAAATGAAACAATTTATTGCGAAAAAGAAGACTTACATTTTAATGAACTTACTCTTAGGCATCACATCACTCACCTTGACGGTAGTAAAACGGGACCTGCTTCATTTTTAGGTCCTATAGGTAAGAAAATGAAGACCTGTGAGCAGAAAACAGTGGTGAAATTTAAGAAAATAGTTGTTGACCTACCTGATATAGACCCAGAATGTCTCAGTACTGATCAAAAATACCTCTTGGAAATGTGCCAAGCTGTTTGCAGCGGCATTCTTCTTCCAGATCATCTTGCGAATAGAGATCCAGGTTCGCTTCACCATGCTCGGTGGCTCACTACTGCGAATAGGATTCTTCGTTTCTACGTGTCTGAACGCAATCCCTCCAAAAAGCTACGAATCCTGGCAGAGTATATAATGAGAATTGGGCAATACAGGATATAAAACAATTGTGCATGCTTGGTCGCACAGCGAGGAATAAACACTTATGGAAGGTCGCCATATGTGAAGTGATAGCTCCGACAGTTCTGTTTTTCTCGTTTGTTCAAGATTGTTTTCGCAATCCAAAATTCTTCCAAAATGTTTGAAAAAGTCAGTATCATAAAATATAAGAATGACTAAGTGCCATATTTCCTTTGTAGAATCTTTGAATACGCTTGATTCGCCTAATTGAAAAGAGAGATAATTTTTAAACCCCCACTAGTAAAACATGTTTTCCATTTTGCATGTCTCTTCTGAAAAAAATCCAGTATGTGCAATGAGGAGAGGCATCTTGATTGCAAAATCCCTAAATATATTTTTTTCTGAAAAACAAAAAATAATTTTGTTAGACGATGACAGTGTAAACCAGATATTAGGATTCCAAATATTTATGAAAATTAAACAAAATTTGCAAAGGTTTCAGAAGATATATTTGCATTTTAAAAAGTTTTAAAAATTGTAACGTTCCCAAAATATTTTAAAATACTTGAAGAGATTCCTAGATACCTTAAAGCCGAGTTCATTTCAAGTCATATAGGCTGAAAACGTTCAAGCCAGAGAATCGTCTAAACTAATACTGCGAGGGTTTTTTTCAGTTATGGTAAGTATTCACATTTTGTGCACGAACAAAATATATTACGAAAAGCAGACATAGGAGCAAACTTATTAGTTTTAAAATTATCTAAAGAAAATTCTGTGTTCGCTTTTCTTTACCTTGCGTTTCTTCCAAAATTTTGCCTTGAATAAGCATAAAATCTACTAAAAATTTAATTTTCTTATAAAAATAGATAAGTAAATAAGTCTTAAATAAGTATAAAGGGAGCAAATTGACAATTTAAAAAAATGTATGCAAATTCAAAATATTTACATAACCATTGCCTGTATTTTTAAGTTTGACGAGACATTCAGAATTCCGACAATAGCTGATGTTTTTTGTATTCTTGAGTTCTCTTCTCACAAAATCTTTATAAATCTTCAATAAAAATTAATAATAATTTAATCGCATTATTGTACTTTCCACATTCTCAGAAAAAGGTTTCTGCGTCGCTAACCCTTTTTATTTGTGATTTCTTCCAATTGTGAGATTTTACAAAATGCCTATCGATACCGCCAATGCGACATCAAGCGGCTTGCCGTATCTCACCGTTGTCTCAATTTGGAGCAGGATCTGACAACAGATTATAATGGAATTCTACTTGGAAAATTTCAAACATTTTAATACTTCGTGTCCTATTAGGGTCCGGCGCCAGAACCCTAGTCAAAATCAGCGTCGAGTCAAGTGTTAGATCCTGTCCCAGATTTCGACAACGGCTCTGATATCGTTTGCGATGCGGGATCCAGTGCGGCTTTCGACTACGGTTTCGACGCTAGATCCTATTAGGATAGGACGCTAGATTCTAATGGGATATGACGTCGGATCCGAGGCTGTTTTTTCAGTAGGGACGAAACTATGTAAAGGGCCAACAAAAATTGTCATTGTTCAAAATGTGATGCAATAAATTTCACATCGATGATTTTCTGAGATTTTGCTGGTTATGCCAAGGCGCCTCTCAGTGATTGGCACGCAGCTACTATGCGGCTACTATAGCTCAGATCGTCCAGCGAACGTCTAGGGAAATTTATGGCAGTCGCCTCGTCTAGGGTTCATCTAGAGTTCATCCAACGGCGTCTAGTAAGTTTTACCTGCGACCCTTTCGAGTCTAGAATTGTCTAGTATAATCTACCAAGGGGTCAATTCTAGATCGCTTCAAGTCGCTAGACTTAATCTAGAAATCATCTAGATTTGCAGTAGGGAACTATCTCCGGGAGAACGAGCGGAATAGGCAGAGAAACCCATGAAAGGGAGTAAGTGAGAGGGGTAATACTTACGAAGGTGGAAGGAGGGACTGATGTATATATCACTTAAGATAGGAGATGGTGAGAAATCCGTGGAGGCAGATGCGCGTATCAAGCTTCGATGGCGCTCTTCTCGCGTACCTTGCATCTACTTGCCTTGGCATATTGCTGACCTCCTCGCTGACATTCCTTCTCTCTGTGTTTCGCCCACTCTAATGTCTGATATTTAGTTGACAGGATTCAAAGATAGTTGCCTACTA
This sequence comes from Acraspis erinacei, assembly GCA_035041075.1. Classification (NCBI taxonomy): domain Eukaryota; kingdom Metazoa; phylum Arthropoda; class Insecta; order Hymenoptera; family Cynipidae; genus Acraspis; species Acraspis erinacei. The sequence continues at coordinate 801,733 of JAWWLR010000003.1, forward strand.
AATGAATGAACGATATCTGCAAGACTGTTTTTAATATATTAATAAAATATTCCTAATATATGCGAGCCGCGTATAAAAATTCTATGAAATTAAAAAAGGCTCAATACTATTGCGAATAGTATTAAAATTTCATAAATTGTGGAAAAATTTTGTTTTTCTGAATATTTTTTTAATGAATGATGGAAAAAATAAAAATTGCTCCAGTTTAACGTTCTATACTATAATTTTTTATACATGGATTTATCAACCCTCCCCACCAAAAAACCTGTTACTAATTCACTTGTAGATTACAACCGATTGAATTCAGAAAAAGGTTTAGTTGATTGAAACAAAGTCCATTGGTTGGTAGAAATGGCTACTAATTCCAGAATTTTTTTTCTTCGAGTTAAAATGATTAAATTTAGTGTAAAAATTAAATGGCGACATTGTGGTTCTAGTTAATAATCTCTCTAATACGCATGCATCCAAAAAATACTACTGTCGTAAAAAAAGTTTTGCCGGAATGAACTATACTTTTAACATAAATGCAATCTCATATTTTTTATTTAAATTGCAGTTTATAGTGGAATATGTTTCACATTTTTTTATTCATGAATAATCTTTTTCCAGATAGAAAACAATCAACAAGGAAAATCAGTATGAGCAGGGAATACCAAGAAAAAATATAAAAATTAGATGAACTGCAAATTTCAGAAAAATGTGACCCCTCTGTCATTTTATGCTTTTTGCACAAAAAGAAAATGCGTGAATTTTGTTTTAAGAAAATACGGATGAATGAATTTTCAACTTAAATCTTCAAATAGAATAGTTGAGTTTTAGACCAAAAGACTACATTTTATATAAAATGGTGGAATATTTTTCTGTAATAGTTCCATTTTCACTTTAAAAAATTAAATTAAAAAAATCCATAAAATAGTTGAATTTTCAACTAGAATAGTTCTTAAGCCAAGCAAACTAATTTATAAAAAAAATAGAGAACCTTTCAACCCAGTGATTAAATTTTCATTAAAGAAAACAGATATTCTAAATGAAAAATCTATATCTGATATTTCAAAAACGTTTTAGTTTTTGACCAAAAGCGGTACATTTTTTAAAAACAGTATATCGACAAAAAAGAAGAATTTTAAACAAAATAATTCATAAACATATTATAAAGCTGTTTCTGTAAATGAAGAATTATTCGTCTTCAATTTCATACTGCATTTTTAGCAAAAAGAAAGCACGCTTTAAAAAAAATTCTTGACTTAAAAAAAAAATCCCTGAAATTTCCATGTTTTTCAGTTAGGCTTGATACCTGTTATAAGGACCAAAAATGAAACATTTTGTTGGAAAGACACTTTTCTCGTGTCTAAAATAAGTTGCGTTTTAAAACAAAGTTAAATACATTTTCCAAAATTTTTATAACCATGCAAAGCGAGAAATTTTCAGCAAGCTAGTTGAGTTTTCTAACCAAAAATATGAAATTTTAATGAAAAAAGTCGAATTTATTATCCAAAAGTAGGAACTTTCAAACCAATGAAGACAATTTTTCGACAAAGTTAGTGAATTTTCAACTAAAACATATTAGTTTTCTTTAAGAAAAAAGTTTTCCACCAAAAATATGAATGTTCAACTGAGAAGCTTAAATTTCGCTGAAGAAAAGATACATTTTCCACAAAAATTAGAATTAAATTTTTAGTTATAATTATTATTTAAAAAACTAGTTTTCAATAAAAAAATGAATATTCCAGCAAAAGTATTGATTTTTAGCCGAAAAGATTAATTTTCTACAAAAAAGAGTTATTTTAATTAAAATAAACAAATATTTTTATTTGAAAAGACAGTCCTTAAACTAATGGTTTAATATTCAATCACAGAGATTAATCAGGCACGAAGAAAATTAATATTTTACCATAAAAGATAAATTAAAATGTAAATGTTATATTTTTCTCACTCTTGTACTTGAAAAATAAAAATCTGAAATAAAAATGAAGTAATTTAATACGTTCATGTGATGAAGATTTCCAAAAAACGTGATAAATGGAATTTTACAGAAAATTCGAATAGTCGAAATAAATTCATGAACAACGCAATGCGATAATACAATATCTATAACAAATTTTGGAAAATGAATTAAGTTTTTTTCCAAATTATGTGTACATAATTAGTTCGAGCATATTACATTTTTGTAACTTTAAGGTTATAGCTTATTGGGAAGCGGAGATTAATGAAAATTATATTCTTTATAAGGATTTAAATAAATAATAGCTTGTCCTGCAAGAAAGTAACAAGAGAGTAAGAAGTTTTATTTTGTGCAAGATATTAATCAAATCCTTTGAAAAAAATCTATCTGCATAATCAGGCAGGAGATGAGTAAGTATTAACTTGAGTCCTCGAAGAATTATATTTTATTTTTTAAGAACTTTTGCTCTCGGAATAAAAGTTGGTGATATTTAACTAACTACTAATTAAATTTGTCAGGTTTGATTAACATAATATAACAGTTAATAGCTCGGTGAAAATAAAAGAATTTAAAAGTGCATATAATAATGTTAATAATGATAGCAACTATTACAAATTTTCTTCAGTAATTAATTTTCGTCGCTGAAACTTACAGCATCGATTAAATTTACTTTACTCATGAAATTCGCATCGCTTCCATCATTCTCTGCCTTTACGCTTACTCTGTACACCTATTTTTATAGGAATTATCACAAAATGGATATGCATGAAATTTTCATATGGGTTACTGTTTTATTTTTAAAATGATTTCTACAATATATTATATTTCAGTTGTTTGAAAACATTTTTCGTTTGGCATTAAAAATTTGGACTATAATTTATTTCCAAAAAATAATTTGTTTTATTCATCGACAAGTAATTACGAATTAAACCTATTTTTAAGCGTAATCATTTTTGTTTAAAAAATCTTCTTGTGCTTGTATCTATTGCTCGATTTTGGGCGTTGAGAGGGCGAACTTCTCCATTTACTTTACGTGTATTCTATGGGATCAATCAGTTTAAATTATTGTGTCACATTTAGATTCAGCGATGTTAAAACATCAATATTACTAACTGTCTAAAGTTGACAACATTTCATCAATTTTCGCGCCGCCATCTTTGAGCTGCCATTTTTTATTTTAAAATTATGACATCAGATTTGGATTCATTGACGTCGAAAACCTAAATGTGAACAATTATGTACAGAGGCATAAATTTTTCCAGTTTATATTCCGCCATATTGGACCCGTCATTAGTTACTTTTAAATTCTGATGAGAGATTTTGATTTAGAGCTCTCAAAACCCTAAAGATAAGTAAATATCATGGTTCCGATTTGTGTCTACTTATATTAAATTTTCACAGATTTAAATTCAGTATTGCAAAATCTATCAAATACAGTTTGTTACATCGACAAAAAATTTGGTCCAGTTTCAGTACAATTTTGTAATTTTTTTTTACAAATTTCTAATATTTTCTGCCGACTTCAGGTATAGAAATTTGGAATAACTTTTATCTGCAATTTTTCCTTATTTTTAATTTAATGAGCTTTTACCTTTTCTAAGGTAAAATGGATGTAGACATCCATTTTAGTTAATCCATTCGAAAAATGTTAGATTTCCAAAGTACATTTTGAAAAATAGGATAATAGGATTAATCTTCCCAAAACCGCACAGTCCTTGAATCCTAGATTCCAAGCACTCTTCGTCAATGAGGCCACGAGTAATTATCAAAATAAGGTGGAAGGTCAATTTCATCTTCAGAATCGGTACCTCCGCAGAGAATTGATTATTATTATATTACAGAGGAAATAAGTGTTACCGAGTTCCACTCCCTGATAGGCGCATGTTAGTTACAAATCTGCATCATTTCGACGAACCGAGAGATTCTGAAATTTCGTGGGCATAATTTTGAATGCACACAATTTGCGCAACTACGATGACTAGTGATACCATTAAAACAATAATAGTGGAAGCGTATTTACCAATTACACAGAAACACAAAAAAAGTCAAAGTCCACGGAGGCGATCTTTGGGGTTCTATGTTTTTTGCGTCGCTGATTGCGAATCGTTTGTCGGTTTTTAAAGATCAGATTGCTTTCAAGGTCAGTTGAAGGTCAAATGAAGAAGATACTGCTGAAAAAATCTGAAAAATTCAGACATAGGTTATTTAGCACGCTGAATCCGAATCCGGTGTCGGTTGACCTTCATTGGTTCAAGATCAAGGTCGTTTGAAGGTCAAACCAACAAAATAACCTCAAAAAAATGTGTAAAAATTTATATATAGGTTTTGAGGGTCGCTGAATACAAATCCAAGGTTGATTTGATCATATATGGTTCTCTGAAGGTCATCTGAGGTCATTTGAAGGTCGAATTCAGAAAAAAGGCTAAACAAATCTGAAAAAATTAAAATGTAGGTTTTTGAGCATGCTGAATCCGAATCCGGTGGCGTTTGACCTTAATGAGTTGAAGGTCAAGGTCATTTGAAGGTCAAATCCATGAGGTACTGTTGAAAAAATGTTTTAAAAAAATCAATTTAGAATCATCTTTAGTTTTTCGTCTATATAGAAACTGGAAATATTTATTTATCTTTATCAACATTAGCTGCTGTGAATTTCTCGAAAGTAGGGCAGTGTACTTTCTTATCAATATTAGCTGCTGTAGATTTCTTGAAAGAGAAAGCTTTGTACCCATAAGAATGGTAT
>JAWWLR010000003.1:856579-868477 GCA_035041075.1 Acraspis erinacei
CAGGAGATTCGTCAGGGATGATGAAACATATTTTCATGTACTATGCCAGTGCTCGGCATTAGCTAGGCTCAGGCATCAAACCGTTGGGTTCTATTTCATGGAACCTCAGGAAGTTTCAATGCTGTCGGTGGTTGACATACTGGGCTTCGTTAAGAGGACAAGCCTACTTCTTTGAACTGTTATTCGAAGAGAGCCGTACCTACACTTTACGGCGTTTTCCGAATTTCAGCATCCCAAATAACACCGCTAACTGCATTTGACATCATCAATTAACATTGTTGAATGATTTTGTTTGCATAAATGAAAATATCGCATGCAAATTCCCGCGTGGAAAAATTTCAATGGATGAATCATGGGTCAACAATGGCATAAGCGTGGGCTGACCGTGGGATGAGCGCGGGTTAAGCGTGGACTAAGAGTGGCATAGGCGTTGGGTAAACATCGGATAAGTGTGGCTCAAGATTACGTTAAATCTTCATCTAAAGTCGTCCCAAGGTCTACCCATGGTTATGAACAATGGTTCAAGCATGGCTAATGGCCCCTCTATCATGCTTCGCCAACGGTCCAACGTGATTTGGTTTGAATTGAACTTAGGCGAAATTTTTAAAAAGCAACATCATCGAATCAATTTTTCAGCAGAATGTTGTCAAGTTCACTACCCGGGTGCACAAGATCGTGCACCAGGTAGTTTAACATGTATTATACGAGAAATTTTTCCAAATTCAAATTTTTCCAACAACAATAATAACTACCAATGGTGACTCGAATATCCAGGTGGGCAGGATTGTGCACCAGGTAGTTAAACACATCCAAATTCAAATTTTGCCAAAATCCTAAGTAACTAGCAATGGTGAGTCGACGACCCGGGTGGGTAGGATCGTGCACCATTTCATTTAAAACGTCATCTACAAGAACTTTTTTGAAATTTAAATTTTGTCAATAACTAAAATAATTACAAATGGTGAGTAGACGACCCGGATGGGCAGAATCGTGCACCAGGTCGTCAAACACGTATTCTCCCAGAACTTTTTCAAAATCAAGTTTCCCAAAACCCCAAAATAATTATAAATGGTGAGTCGATGACCCGGGTGCGCCGGGTCGTGCACCAGGTCACTTAAAACCTGATCCACGAGTACTCTTTTGAAATGGGGTGCAAGATCCGGTACACCGGGTTTATCGAATCACCATTGATATTTATTTTGGCTGTTGGGAAAATTTGAATTTGGACAAAGTTCATGTAGAATACGCGTTTAACTACCTAGTACACGATCCTGTCCACCCATGTCGTCGATTCAACCTTGGCAATTATTTTAGTTGTTCGAAAAATTTGAATTTGGAAAAAGTTTGTGTAGAATGCGTGTTTAACTACCTGGTGCACGATCCTGCCCACCCGGGTCATCGACTCACCATTTGTAATTGTTTTGGTTATTGACAAAAATTTTAATTAAAAAGAGTTCTCGTAGATGACGTTTTAAAGGACCTAGTACTCGATCCGGCGCAGCTGGGGTGTCGACTCAGCATTGGTAGTTCTTTTGGGTTTTAGAAAAATTTGAATTTTGAACAAGTTCTTGTAGAATACGTGTTTAACTATCTGATGCACGGACCTACCCACCCGGGTAGTGAACTTACTATTTAGAGACGTTTCGCCTACTGGCAAAGATATTTCCATGTATATTGCCATGCTGGAGCCATATAAACTTTATCACGTGGGTATTATCTTGAAAAATTAAGCAAGGTTACCGTAATCATGTTCCTAGTTCACAGTGTTGCAAAGTCCATTTATTCTAATTTTCTTCCAACATTCTGCTGAAAAATTGATTGAATGATGTGGCTTTTTAAAATTTTCATAAAGTCCAATAAAATAAAATATGTATCCACAAATCCGTTCTAAGAAGTGGGAAGATTTCGTAGATTGTGTCCATCTTCGAAACTGTTGCCTTAGTTCAATTCAAACCAAATCACGTTGGACCGTTGGCGAAGCATGGTAGAGGGGCCATTAGCCATGCTTCAACCATTGTTCATAACCATGGGTTGACCATGGGTGAAGATTGATGCAATCTTGGACTACGCTTATCCCATGCTTATCCCATACTTAAGCCTTATCCCACTCTTAACCTACGCTCACCCCACGGTCACCCCACTCTTATGCCATTGTTGACCCATGGTTCACCCATTGAACATTTTCCACGCGCGAATTTGCATACGATATTTTCATTTCTGCAAACAAAATCGTTCAAAAATGTTAATTCATAATTTAAAATGCAGTTAACGGTGTTAATTGGGATGCTGAAATTCGAAAAACGCCGTAACGGGTAAATACGGCTCTCTTCAAATAACGGATCTAAGAAGTAGGCTTGTCATAATTTGAAAGAAAAGACAATTATAATTATTGTGCAATATTACGTATTATTCATATTATTATTAATAATTTTTGAATTTTCGATTATAAGTTATCAAAATTAACAACTGTTCAATTTAAAAAAATGTACAATTCAAAGTTGTACAATTTTGGAGTTTTCCAGTTGACTATTCTTAAATGCGAAAAATTTGGAAATACAGAGGATACCATTTTTAACCCTCACAGAATAGAGTTGGTCTGTCAGACCCAATGTCTATCCAGGAAGGAGTTAGACCTCAAACGTGGGGGGCGGGAGGGGGAATTAAAGGCGTCGAAAACTCGTTTTCGGCTCCGTCGACCACTCCGTCATACAAGCTTGTCCAGTTTGCTCCCAGTTTTTGAGCAAGCAAAGCTGGAAAAGTGCGATTGGATGCAGTAAGTAACTTAGTGATTGTTTATAGGTTATGTACACATTATTGATTGTATTCTTTTGCAATGCAATCGAGACTTTCTCTCCATCACGAAGTCTTGCGGAGCAGTCGGAGGACCCAGGCAGAAAAATTATATAAAGTTTATATAAAGTGTAAAGTTTCATATATAATATTCATTTGTTTTGTACAAAAAATATTTAAAACAAATGAATATTATATATGTCACTTTACACTATGTATAAACTCTACATAATATTTCCGCCGGGGGAACCTCTAGACCTAGGTGTCAATTTGGACGGGCAAAGGGGATTATTGTTTTTTATAATTAATTGCAAAGGACTAAATGTTTATACTGAACACTTTTGCATTTTTTATTCCGTATTTACACCTAATATATTTTAAAAAAAGTATCATTCATTTCCCATCTCTACATAACTTATTTAATTAACAAATACCTATTTATTTATGATTGGTAATTAACAATAATATTTATATTCATGTTTAATCACGATTCAAAAAAATATATGATGAATTTGTTCAAGGTATCCAAGCAAAAAATATAATTTATATGCAAAAAAACACGTCATAATGACGAAAAATTTCATAAACTTTCAAACTACCTTAAAAATGATGTATTTTTTAATCATTTTACAACTTTTTGAATATTCTTAGGTTATGGCTCTTCGCCTTTAAAATCACCAACCATACAGTCGACTTGCATTATTTTAACGGCGTTACAGCGATTTGAAAAAAAACTATTGTCCGAAAAGTGCCTCCATATTTTTTTAAATATCTGACAAACTAACCAACTTGGGAAACTTTAATTTACAGATTCTGATTCTTGACCAAGTCTATCCTATCGGGAATATTTCTATAAGTCTCTCCTGTGAGGGTTGAGAATTATATTTTAAGGCTATGGATTTAAGTTGAAACATTTGTTCGAATTGTTCAATTTTGAAGGCTAACAATGGAAAATTCTACAATTTTAATGATTTACCAGTTCCAGTTACCAGTTTCGCCTAAACTAAACTACTCAGGAAAGGCTTTCGAGGATCCAAGTAAGTTCCTTGCTGACTGCGAACGATATTCCGTTCATGCCCACACTGACACAAACCAGTGGAATCGTATGATAAGTAAGGGACTTTAAAGCGAAAGCACATACATGATGGAAAACTTGTAAAGGCCTCGCTCTTGGAACAAATTGTAAGAACAACTTCTTGCTAGATTTGAAAGTGACATTAAAGGAATAAACCTGCACACCACCACTACTAGAGAAAGCAAGCAGAAAAAGAAAGTGTGTCATTTTTTCCTGCAAGGGAAATATCTGCTGACATAAACAAACTGCTCGATGATAGGCAACGAACAGCTCGATATTTTATCATTGGAATCAATCAAACCATTTTGGTTCGTGCTCGAAACCAAACCACGCTCACCAGAGCGCACAAAGTGTCTAAGAAAACATTGCACCTGTATGCCTCCGTGTTTCATCAAGGAGACTAAATCTGCCAAACAATGTACAAGCGCGCCATGTACTGATCAGATACTAGCCTGATTTCTGCATGAGCCAACTGGATGACATTATCGAATCCTGCTTACTCAGTTTGGGCCACGTAGTTAACTTGAATGTATATTATACCCAGCTTCGGCAAGCGGAAGAAATTCACCACGCCACACCCCCGCGGCATCGTAAACACCGAGCCTCATTTCTGTGCACGTGCAACTGACTAATAAAATATATTCCACATTAATTTCAGTTCGCCGTACCTCTAACAGACCTCTTGTCTGAAAAGAGACCCTACCGCTCAGACAACCGGATCCAACGTTGTTTTTTCATTCTTTAGACCGTCACCAGCACGAGTGGTATTCGTGCCGTCTGCACGATGGAAAATCGAATAATGAACTTGAGGACCGATATTGAGAGCCTGACTTAGCAGGATCGAATGAAAGATACCCGATAGAAGCTCTGAAGCTGCAACGCTCATCTCAAAGAGCTCAACTTCCAGTCCGAACATTGCTCGGGTAGGGACAATCAGTTTTCCGACGCGCTTTCCCGCCATCTGGATCTAAACAAGCTGTCTCCAGGGAAAACTGACCTCGACCGGATGGCACCGCCAATAAGGCAAATGCTGAAAGCTGCGTAAATACCCGTCCAACCCGTTCCCAAAGGAATCCAGGCACCAAGCTTCATGTACGAGATCACCAAAACCCAAAAAGACGATAAAAAATCAGCCATATGATGGTCCAATAGTTCCAACTGCTTGAGAAGGAAGCACATAAATGAACTTAAAGAAAACTTTCTGAAACAAGCTGTTCAACGAACAGGGATTTCCAGACGCTGCTTCCAAAGACGGCAGTGGCAGATTCGTGCCATGACAAAACATTCGGTAGACATCCTGGAACCGAGGAAACCAACTGCTCTCTTCAGAAACATTTCTTTTCACGTGGAATAACCCGGGAGGCTAAGCGCTATGCGGCGGGCTGCTATCTTTGTTTTATAATTATTTGAACCGAGTTAAGAAAAAAGAGCATTTTCAGACTCTTTAAATTACAATGAATCTGTGGACTTAAAATAAATCATACATATTCATGATGCCCATGCGCTATTTTTCAACAGAGATCTATTTTATATATCTCTAAATCAGCATTGGTAAAATTGAACAGAATAATAGTGACATTTTACAGATTCGATAAGCGAAAAGTGTGCCACCAAAGATTAGTATCAAATTACTGTTTAGATTAGTCGAGAGCTTTTCTAATACAATTGTGGAAAACACGTAATTAATTGATCCATAGAAATAAACTTTAGAATGTATACAATAACTTAAAAAAATTATATTCATGGAAAACGTGAAAATAAAAAAGTTTAATAAAGCGACGCGGTAACGATACATTTTTAAGTTTGTTGCAACACTAATCAGGCCATATTGACAAACTACAACCTCGACCTAGTCTGTATGTATTTTCGAAACATTGCCTTCTGCTTGTTTGAATGAAGTTAAGAAAAATATTAATTTCTGCAATGTTGAAACAACCAGGTGTCAATGGGTTTTACGTTTTTCTAATCTGGCAGAGAAAATTGCAATTTTCCAAAAACGTTTTGAAAATAATTTTCTTTGAATAAAGATTTTTATTTTATACTTTTTTTCTTAAAAAATCTTTTTTCTTAGAAAATCTTAAATTACATCTTTGAATTGAAATTTTTAAAACTTATTCTCTTTTGAAATTTTACCGACTTGATTAGAGAAAAGTTAGTCACTAAAGATTCGTAAAAGTTACTAATTCGATTATTCACGATCATTTCTAATTCAATAGATAAAAATATTTGCTCGGTAGAAATATGTAGAAAAATTGCAACTATTCAAGGAAGCATGGATTTGTGAATAATATATTTCTTTAAAGGCAGTAAATAAATAATGATTTGTCGTAAAAATAGTGTTACAAGAGTAAAATAAAAAGTCAATTATGTTCATTGAGAGTTCTTTTGCGTGTTGCACCGTTTTTTTCTGAAAAAGTAATTTCGATTTTGTTCAAAATGTTAGAACGAATAAAAAAAGACTTTACTACTTACCAACAAATTGTTTAGAGTAAATTTGTAAATTTTTTGAGATTATTTTTTCTTCATAATAATTTTATTATGAGCTTTTATATTTTTTCGGTAAACTGGAATTTTTTATTTTTAATAACATTTCTCAAGCTAAAACAAAAACAGTTCATCTTATCAAAAAAGAACATTTCTTAATCTTTTTGGGATATATAGTTTCGATTATTTAAAATGTAAGAAAACGATACTACAGCTTAATCCAAGGTGATCAGTATTTTGAAAGTTATCATGATTACAGGCTGCTACACTGGTAAAATACAGACTACAAACTGACACCTCTGCAAAAATCATGGGCGTCGGAAAGATTTTTCTTTTGGGTGGGCTCACCGAAAATATGTTAAAAAATAGTAATTTATTATAGGTATTACGTTTTTTTTATTAGGTTTATATATTTTATGGATGGGCTCAGCCCAACCATTGAACACTCGTCGGAAATCGCTGCCTTTCGCCCCTTGTCACTTAATATAGTATTCTCCTCAAACTTAATAATGTCTCGTTGTACATATATAAATAATAGTGTTCTCACGTTAATGCTGGTGATTTGAATTATCAGGGTACACTCACAAGGGTATATGCTGCTCATATGTGTCCATGTTGACAATACTTGCTTCTGTGGTAGACGTTCAGGTAGAATAAAATTACTTAGTACTACCAAAACCTTTTTTTTTCGAAGGTGTTCAGGAAATCCACTTGCACCTAATTGCCGAACCTCGAAATATATTTAGAGTAAAAGCAAATTTGCAGATATACATTAGGTGAAATATGTTGTTAAATAAAATGTTATTCTGGCTTGTGTCTTTTTTCCAAAAAGCTAATGTCTTTATTTTTAATATATTTTTATAACTAGAGTTTAAAACTTATTCATAGATATATTTTTTAAAGAACTTTTGCCATTTCACCTTATTTTTTAAGTTTAAAAAATCGACTCGCCGCATCTAAAAATTATTAGCAACAAATCCGTAGATGATTTTTGGATGAAAAACTTTTTTATATTCATTTTTTTTCATGCCTTGTGGAGTTTCAAAAAAATGTATTCAAAATTAAATTTTTTATATGGAATGTTTTGTTTTACTCGAAAAGCAAAGACTACGCGCCCTATCAAAGAATGATTAGTAATAAATTTTTGCTTCTTTTTGTATTAACAAATTTTTAACTTATTTTTTTTTAGCTTTTTTCGATTGTCGAAAAAATTAATTTTCTTATATTTTATGTTGTTTTTTACGAATGAAACAAAAAATAAGCATCCTGTAAAAAGTGACGAATTTTCAATTTCCAGAAAAATTCATACATTTCTTATTATAATCCTGTAGGGTGTTCAAAATGCAACTTTTCTTTTACTTTTTTCATATTGAGAGTTTTTTTTCAATTTTCATGTTCGGTTGTTCTTCGGAGTTTTTTAAATGCTATAACTCCATTATTTTTGTTATAAAAAAAGGAATAGGGAAAAATTGTTCGCCTTTCTTAGTATTACAAATGGCCGTAGAGATAATTTTCAAATAAAAAAAAAAAAGTGGTCTTTAAAATCTTGAAAATTTTCAAATTTTATATAAAACTGTCGCCTTCTCTGATGAGAATGTAAAACATATAGACCCACTCCAAACTCGAATGATCAACGCTTTGGTACTAAAGAATTAACAGCAATGAATAATTTCTTTTACTAACTAAAATAAAGTTTTATTCTCTGCTTGAAGTAGGTAAATTAATATGGACAATCAAATATTTCGCCACTCTAACTATCGAAAATTAAATTATCGGTAATTATGTACAAATTGAAAGTCATCAACGGAGTTCACATTAAAATTTCAAATGTAATAATTGGAAAAATGTCAAGTCATTCAAAAGCCAAGAACAATGACTGCAAGAGTTGTGAGACATTACGTTACAGCAATTTTTTTTGTTTTGATAGAAACACAATTTCATTTGTTTTAATGAAACTTCAACTACTTTTATTTTGACAATTTTTGCAATTACACAAAAAACTAAATTTAAAAAAAAATTTAATTGAGGCATAACTTTTTTTGGAGGAAGGCTTATTATTCACATAAAGGCTGCAATAATACATAACAAAACATGCATTGATTGAGCAAATTTTATTATGAATTAATGCATTATTTATTTATGAAACAGGAAATTTCTTTTGCATTTTTATACTCATTTTGAGCTAACTATTATTTGAAATGTGTTTGCATCTGTCTCACATATTTCAATGTTTAATAAGTTTGAAGGTTCTATACCGTTCAATGGATGATACATCTACTACATAAGGATGTTATGAGATCCGGGTTTAATGTTTGTCCATCCCCTCTATGCACTATGAAGATAGAAAAAAACGTTTTCATAGTCTATTGGTCCAGAGCTTTTCGTGAATAACCAATCAACTTTGCAAGATTTCAGATATCCCTGCGAAAAAGTTTGTCTAGCGCTTAGTATATATAGTAGCATTCCCTAATTTATTATTCTCGAAGTTTTAGGAAAATCAATTTTCATTTATTTATCTTTGAGTCTATTCAGAAAGCATAAGGATCATTATGGCAATTCTACTCTTCGGCTTCTTTCTTTACCTCCAATTGATTGAACGTAAGTTTAATATATTAATTAATTTATATTGATAACAGATACGCACATATTTTCAAACATGTTTTCTTTTTCAAAAGCTTCCAGTTTGTGTTGTTGAAAGATATTGTTAAATTTTAAAGAGCCCCCTCCCTTCAAAGTATTCCTTTTTTGTGCATGAGCCCTAGAGATAATTCTTAATGTATAAGACATGTTCCTAAATATAAATTTGAATGGGTTAACACGAAGAATTTCAGAAAAAAATCTTATTCCTTTCCAGTTTTCGGTTTTTTTCAAGGGGGTGGTATGTGAAATAAGGGAAGTGAGGAGAGCGGAAATAAGATGTAGTTAGGGGAATTTAGGGAAGGGGTGTAGTTTGAGGAAAGGAATTAAGGATGGGGAATGGAAATGGGAGGTGAAGAAGTGAAAGAGGTGAAGCGTGGGGGAGTATGTGAGGTACGGGAAAGTATGGTGATTGCCCTAACTTCTGCCCATCTTACTTTCTAACCTCTCATTTCCCCTCGACTGGCCTCACTACCACTCCCAGACAAAATATTTTCCGTGAAAGTAGCCCTGATATTTTTCAAACTTTTTACAATTTTTCGAAGTTATTGAAGGGCTTTCATTCTCGTTCTTGAGAAGTAATTGTTGAAATATTTTGAATGTTTGAGCGATAAGTGTGCAGGACCTTAATAATTGTTTATGTTTTCTTAAATAATTAGGTGCAAGTGGATTTCCTCCAAACTTTGGAAGTTATAAGATCTTAGTACAACTAGTTGATATTTCGCCTAACGCACCGCCTACCTCACCGACTGCCATACAGTCTACCATGGAAGCAAGTATAATTCTCAGGGACGGTCAATATCAGGAGGTACCCTTGTGGATGTACCCTAATAATGTATATCACCCCGATGAACCTGGGGTATCTACTATTTATATAAGAACGCCGCATCATCATTATGGTTTAACTGAAGCTCCCGAAATGCGTTTCCAATATGGTCACCATTTTGAAACTCATAAACCAAAATCTGCTTGCTTACGTTTGGGGAACAAATATTTTACTGCTACTAATTTTGGGCGGTACAATATCCTTGAACCCCGTTCAAATTTCAAACCCGACGGCTACGTTTTCATCTTATATCCAGATCAAATTATTTATACTGCGATGTTAGTACCCTACAAGAAGCCAGGTTGTTGCTCATTTATTCCATGTGTCTAAAAGACATTTTTAATCAGTGATTCTTATACTCGTATTCTAGCTGAATCGAATTAACTAAACTGTATTACACTAACCATATGAATCAACTTACCTTCAAAAATATTTAATTGCTCCTCTGCTATTTCAATATTATTTTTTGCGGTTGAGTCGGATTAAAATTGAGGTTAAAAAAATCTACAGTACCGCTCGCAGCGGCGAAAATTAGTAGTAGATAGAGCAGAGAATTTAAAGTCTAAAAAAGAAAGTCTTAAAGTCTCTTTGAATTCATAATAAAATTTTTCTTCTAAATATTATACAAGCTTTAAATAATCAATTGTGTTTAACTTTTCTTTCGAAACATGTAAGCCGCATTTTATGTTATATATTTACTTTAAAAAAAACGAAAAATTACAACTTCAGGTTTTTGTGAAAATGTTGATTAGATATGTTTTGATTAATTAAAAACAAGTAAAAATATGCGCTTTTGTACAAATTAACTTATTATACATAATACTCTGTCAGAAACTTTAACACAAGAACAGCCCGACCAGAGCCCGGCCAGAAACCGCCTAGGAATTTTGATATAAAAATAGCTTAGACAGAAGATTAAGTATTTTTTTAAGTAGCTCGACTAGTACGCAACAAGAACACGTCTTGAAATGCTGACAAGAAATAAACCAACTAGCCACCGACCAATCCTCGACTACGAACAATGCCTAAAAATGTTCTCCGACTAGCCCCAGACTAGAGCGCGACTTTTATTGGGGCTCTTTCTACACGGGTTGTGAAGATTAATTATTTATATTATAATATTATTAATTCATTAATTAATATTATAATTTAATAAAAATAATGATAAATAATGTTTCTTAACAATATTTTTTATTTGAGTGAATCCGTAGAGATACATTGATACTTGATATATCTCAATATATTTCTACAATAAAATTTTGTAACAAATTTATAGATATTCTCCTCTGGTTAAACAACTTTTCTCTTTAATTTTTTTGTCTCTTGTGTAGTTTTTTCAATAGTTATTCTTTTTATTTTTAATCTTATTTTTTATGATTAAAAGAAAGTGTACACGTCCTATCTAAAAATGATTATGACAAAACTGTTTATCCTGTTAGGACAAACAACTTATGTCTACTTTTTTGTACCTTGATTGTTTTTCAAACAATTTCATTTGTTACATTCTCATCATAATAAGGAGATATTGGTTTTATGTGGAAAACAGCTTTTGCAGATTCCACCCAATGTAGATGATTTGAGACCCCCTGAATCAGAAAAGTATAATTTTTACATCTGTGTCTTTGTGTGCTTCTATCATATAAAAACGGTAACATAAGAGGAATTATTCGATTAGATTATAATGCCCTTTGGCATACTTCATATGGATGAGAAAGAAAAGGACGCGTTCGCCTGCCAGCTATTTTTGGTGACAATTCGAAAAGTTATAAAATTTTCGAAATTTTTTATACCGGCCCCTGTCCAATTGTCTGAAATTGCTATATAATATAGTTCAAAGTCTCCTGATAAACAAATCCTAATGGTTACGAGTCCAAAAAGTCAAAAGTTTTCGTGATAGGTGGGGCTGAACGCGAAAAATATGACCACAAGCGAATCTAATGTCCCGCTTGAAACTTGAAGATCAGGTGCAGATTTTGCAATAAACTGTGATCAGAACTATCATTCAAAATACCAGAAACACGGGTAAGACTAGTCCAGCCAACAAGGGCAAAAAAATGGCGTAAAAAAATGGACGTTGAAGTAAGAA
>JAWWLR010000003.1:914628-925884 GCA_035041075.1 Acraspis erinacei
ACTCGTACAAACCTAACCCTCTTGATCAAAAATCTTTACATTTTACATTTGTTTTTGCCACTTCTAAAACGTTTGTGCTCACGAGGGACATGTGTGTATGTATTAGGGGTAGTTTTTGGGAATCGTGATATATGTCATCAGCGTGAAAAAAGAGCAAAAAAAATATGAACGAAAAGTGTTTTCTGAATTTTATTATCTAAAATTCTTTTTACATGCATATATGGACTCCGCTATATACTTGCACGTGGAGGGGCAGATTTTGGGGAAAATTATAATGAGAGGGAAATTTTCATGTCACAAGTAATTAATTTGGAGCTCTAGATCGTCTTTACATGTACCAAATGGTTTTCACACTTTTAAACCGTTTTTGATCACGAGGGGTAGGCATGAATTTCTTAGGGTTAGTTTTTGGAAAACGTAATGCCAGCACCGCTACCCTTTTCTCGGAAGTAAAAGGAGCAAAAAAGTTGTCTTTAAGCAAAAAATTATCACAAAAAAAGCAAAAAAATATGGCGTACTGCGTTTTTCAATTTGTCTTTGTGGCGGTGGTGAGTGGACGGGCGTGGTTTTTGTATAGTAACAGGTCATGAAAAAAATTGTTTGGTTCCTCCAAGGTTCATTTAGAACACAAGTTCCTCGAGGAAGAACTATTTTTTCACCTGGTGCAAACTAAATTTGTTGGGACAGCGGCCATGACCTAATAGAGTCGACCTGGGGGTGGCGGTACTGATAGTAAAATTTTTGCTAGGAACTTCCAATGTCCATTACAGGCTCTCAATTGCAGACGAAAAGTTAGTGGAATTTCTACTTAATGTGAACGGAATTTCCGACCGGAATTTTCGTAGAATTTCCAACTGGAATTTCCGTAGAGAGCTTTGCGGGGAATGTTTCCACCTAGGTAAAAACTATCAGGAAGGTTTACTTGCAGATAGTAGAAGTTTTCTGTAATTTATGGTAAGTTTGCATAATTACATGTAATATTGCCATTAATTATCGACAATTTCCATAAATTTCCGAACATTTATTAAAGGCATTTTAGGCAATTTATGGTAAGTTACTATAAATCAAGTGTGATCCTACCATAAATTACCATAATTAGCATACATTTTCGGAAGTTTATAGACATTTTTAAGTTGAACTATGGGCAATTTATGGTTAGTTACCTAAAATTACCTGTAATATTAATACAAATTACCCAAAAATTTCATAGATTTTCGGGATTTTTTTTTAATGTTTAAAATTTAATTTTGGGTATTTATTGGAAATTGACTATATTTACCCGTAAAATTTAAAAAAAAAATGAACTAAAATTTCCTCGAATTTATAGACATTTTGAAATTTAATTTCTCGCAGTTTATGGTAAGTTACCATAAATTATATGTAATATTACCAAAAACTATCATCAAATTTCTTAAATTTATAAAATTTTTTAAAATGTCTGTAATTAGATTTTGGGTAATTTATTTTAATTTACCATATTTAACTGTAAAATTAACTTGAACGGCAAGGACGTTTAGCAACATTATTTCTGATTCATTACCACGAATTCAAAATTCCAGTATTTTGTATTACAGTTTGTAATGTAATTTAGGCTCCTGTAAATTAAAAAAAAAAGAAATTTTAAAAGATTTTATTTCTTTGAACACTTCAACGTGTTTATTAAATTTCATAAAAAAATGAATGTATCCTAATCCTTAACGGCAACGAACAGATAACTTATTCTTCGTAAAACCCATCGAGATAACAAATTCATTAGAATTTAAACACAAAATTAAAATTATTATAATCCGGGATGGTTATGTTACGGTGTCTCTTGATGTCACTTCTCTTTTTACAAAAGTGCCTCTGGCTTTAATTCTCAATAGCATTGACTCTGGATGGAAGTGCATAAGGAAAAATACAAGACTTTCTATAGTCGACTTCAAAACAAGTATTTCATTTTTAATTAATAATTCTTTCTTGAAATTCGATAATAAATTCTACCAGCCGAATCACGGTACCCTTATGACGTTTCCAGTATCTTCCACATAATCTGAGATTGTTATGCAAGACTTGGAAACCGACATATTGAGGAAATTTAATTTCAACATTCCAATAACATATATATTAGGTACGTTCATGATTCTTTTCTTATTATTCTTGAGAATAAAATTTACTTTTTGTTTTACTTTTCAATTCTTGTAATAATAGAATACAATTCACAGTTAAAAAGGAAATTAATAACCCAAACAGTTTTTTAAATTTAGAATTAACAAGACACGATCATAATAATATTATAAAAAGAATTTGCTTTCGTAAACCGAATTAATCAGGAAGATTTAAAAAAATTTTAATCATCCAATACAACATAAAATTCGAAATTTTTATAAATATTATCTATTCAGCTATTCTATTATCAGATGTTTCTTTTCGTTGTGAAAACTTAGAATTGGTTAAAAAAACTGTTATTCTCGAATAGCTAGTCCAGTGATTTTGTCCATAAGCACGTTAAGAAAAATTATTTTTGAATTACAAAAAAATAGCAACGCCAATTTCAGTATCAATAACAATTTAACAGTCAAGAAGAAGAAACCTATCATTTCTATATCCTTTTCGGGGCACATTTCACAAAATTTAAAAATAATTTTAAATAAAGCCGAAAAGTTTTCAGAGTAAATACAAAGTTATGTAAAATTGTTAAACTAAGAAAAGAAAGACTCTATCTGTTGGATCAATTTAATGTGGTGTACAGAACAACTTGTCATCGTGGAAAAGCATATATTGGCCAAACGAAACGTTCGCTACGAATTAGAGTCAAAGAACACAAAAATAAAATTAGACTACATGAAAAGTAGCATAAGGCCATGAGCCAACCTTTAACAAAATAACACCGAAGTGACTTAAATTTTATGAAATGGGACGAAGTAGAAATTTTGAATATTGAACAAAATGAATATAAACGTAGCTCTGCTAAAATGATTCTCATAAAAGAAGGAGGTAATAGTATGATATTGAAATCTAATTTAGATTGTTTTAGTAGATCTTATCATAAGATTTTTGAAATTATGTCTAAACTATAAGACTAAATTTCAGAGGTCATCTATAAAAATTACTTGTAACTAAAATTGATTTTACCGTTGTCCAACGTTTTTTGCTCGATAAATTTTCCTTGCACATTTGCCAAAATTAACTACGATTTTGATTTACGTTATATTTTACTGTATTTTACTGTCTTCAAAAATGTCTTTTATTCAAAGTTTTATGATATCTATCACAGTATAATCAATAGTTATTATTTCCTGTAAACTAATTAACAGGCCAACTATTATTATTTCCTATTTGAACTTTCATACTGATTGCTTATTTAAATTAGCTTGATATTATTGTCGATCCTAACCTATCTTAATATTTTTCATTCTCATACTCAGATTTTTATTTTCAATATTTTTCAGGTTTTTTGAATTTATGGAAATCACATACCAATTCTAACTAATGAAATTATAAAATAATTTTTTAATGACAACATGTGACCTTGATTCTCTACTTTGGATTATATTGTTCAAATTTGTTTAAAAAAAAAATAAAATTTTTTATTTAAGGTATACTTATACAAATTTATTTTTCTGCATTTTAGTTTCAGCACACAATTTTAAACGTTAAACGTTATGAATACGTTTTTAATGGATGAATTCATTACTACTATAAAAATCGGGAAATTTATAGATATTGTTAAACTGAATTTTCGACAATTAATATAAATTTGCCATAAATTACCCTTAGAATTACCATGAATCATGCTTCCTCTATTCAAAATCTAATACACAACTGTCAAAAAAGTGCCCCTCTTCTCCCTAGGTGTCCGATACACTATTATTTTCATAAATATCTTTAGTTTAATTTGAAACCACGAGTAGCGGGTCCTTATCATGTTTTAAAAACTGAGGCTTTGAGACAGATAAAGTTTGATCAACATACATTTGTTTCGCTGCAATCTTTGGACGAAAGTACATTTGTTGATCTAACATTATCTCTTTTAGGGCTTTCAGACTAGCACAAAAAAGAAAAATAAGGTTTTCTACCTCTTTCTTCATTTGCTTATTTTTGACTCAAACTAGCCGAAAAGTGAGGTAGTTTGGAAACCTGCGTTTTAATCTCTTGAAAAATTAAACGCGTATGAAAATAATTGTATAAAACTTTCGATAAATAATTATTATATTCTATTAAACTTACGTATCAAATCGAGGAAACCAGCAAAGAGAAGGATTATGAGTTCTGCAACAATCTTCATTCTTCCTGGATAGATTCAATATTACACACCTGAGAATTTATCTGCCACGTATTTTGTATGAAAAAATGCTACTATATATACTAGGCCATATCCTGTAGAAAAGGTTTTTAGTATGGGTAGCTGAAATCTTGCGAGGTTGATTGGTTATTTTTCGAAAGCGCTGGTCCAATAGACACCAAGCAACGATTCAGTTTTTCTTCAAAGTATATAGCGGGGATGGAGCAGCATTAAATTTAGATCTTAAATGTTTCTTATTTACTAGATCTATTATTATCTACGGAGCAAGATAGAACCTTCAGACTCATTAAACATTGAAATATGTGACATAGAGGTTAATGCATTAATAGTAATTAGATCAAGAATAGTATACACATTCATAAAAGGTTTGATCCTTTTATGAATTTGTATACTATACTAAGAAATTTAATCTTCAGTAAAGAAATAATTCATAAATCCATTTAAAAGTGTTCTATACGCATTCATTTTTTCTAATTAATTATTTTACCTTTAAAAGAAATGAAAATCTGTTTCTATCTAAAAAAAATTTTTGTAACGAAATATCTCTAGAACGTCGCACTCATTGTTGTTGAAAGCTTGATCGGCTTTTGAATGACTTAACATTTCTCCATTTCTTACAATGAAAATTAAAAATTAAATTCAGCTGCTAACTTTCAATTTCTATAGAACTATTGTACATCTAATTTCTAATATAACATAATTTCATTAATTAAAAAGAATTATTTATTGTTGTTGAATTACTTAATACCGAGTCCGAAACTTGACTTTTTCCGAAATTTTCAAACTATTTTCAACTTTTCCTTTAGAGCGAAGCAATAGAAAATTAAATTTAACAGAAATAACTGTTTGAAAAATGTTTTATTATTATTTATCATAATATGAAAGAAATTTAATAAACATAATTCTTGAACAAATTATTATTGCCTATAACTATTTTATTCTGTATCAATGGTAGAAAGTAGGTTTTTTTCTCTCCAAAATACTGCCTCAGACCGAGGTAAAAACGAAATTTAATACACCCAATTGTTTAAATAAATCATTATTGTTTATGACTGTCTTGTTCTATATTAATGCAGGGTAGATGCAAATTTGTTACAAATTTTAAAGTACTCTTCTACTTTTCACTCAGCAAAATAATAATTAATGAAAGGTAACTAATATGATCTTTCAACAAATTATTATGTTTTATAAATATCCTTTCTTAAAGTAGTGCTAGAAAGTTTTCGGGTTTCTCTTAAGTTTTAAGCTTTTCTTAGACTTCTTTATTAAGAATGAATAATAAATATGAATATCAATTTAAACAAAAAGGATCCTACTACCTACTTCAACGAAAATTTACCTTCAATAGAAAGTTGAGAATATTTCAAATATCTGTTTTATTTCAGGAAAATATGTTTAAAATTCAATAACTCATAAACACATAAATATTTACATTAAAACAAATTTAAAATCCTATTTAACGTACAATACAAAAATTAATGTACATTATTCCTGAAAACATCAATTAATTATTAAATCAATTTATTTAAAAGTGGAGAAAAAGTAGACAATATGAAAGAAGCGGAAATTTTCTGGCAATATTTGATTTTTCGATTATAAAAAATGATGATAAATTGTTTAAAAAATTCACAACAAAATTTAATTATCATTAGAAAGTGGTATTTATTAGTAGTATATTATAAACTCGCCAAATAAAATTTTTTACTCATGGGGCTTTTTGGGATGCTATGCAACACAGTTATGGGGGTGATAATTTAAAAAAATTATTCGTTTGTATTTTATCGTTAATTTTGAAAACAATTCTAAGTTTTAATATAATTCATTTAATATTAACGATTTCGAATGAAGCTTGCAAAAATATTGTTTCAACGTTTCCGAAGTATTTTAAAATACTTCTAGGGATTTCTATTTATTTTTACTGATTTCAACAGATTTCAAGACATTTCGAAGAATTTCAAAGGACTTTAAGCGTTTTAAAAGATTTTAAGAAATTTAAATCCTTTTCAGTGGGTTTCATGGGATTACAGGGCATATCCCATAACTCACTAAGGTCCAATTGGTTATTAAGGAGTTCTTAGGGATTGCAGTTGCATAGGGTTTTAAGTGGCCTCTAAACATTTTAAGTAATTTCAGAGAATTTCTAGAGATTTTAAAATATTTAAAATATTTTAAAATGGGGTAAAACCTCTGTTAAGATATTTTTGGTGCAAAAAACAGGTCTGTAAAAAAACTTCTCTATACCTATTAAAATTTTTAGAATTCAAATGATCTTGTCAGAAATTTCTTACGAATAAAAAAAAAATTATTTTGTATGAAAACAATTAAGAAATTCAATTGCAAGAGTTATTAGTTTAGTAAATGTTTTTTATTTGTTCAAAATTCTTCCATCATAAATATTGTTTTTTATTTAAAGTGCCATCATCAGTGATATTATTTTTATTCTTAAAATATTTAGTTGGAATTTTTGTTCATGGTTTCGGCCAGTTAGCCTTTAATAACAATTTTCTGATATGTATATTGTAATATATTAGGTTTTGAAACTTGTATTTTTTTACATATTTCACCCATAACTTATTACCTGAAAAGTGGGAAAATTCATTGCTTCCGCGAGTTGTTATTGGCTAATTATTTTTAATAATTACGTCTTATAACTGCTTTCAACGAAGGAAATTATTAGTTTGACATTATTTGTTTAATTTTATTTTTAGAAAACTCTTAGTTAATAAACGTGATACTGTATCTCTTTCATCTTTATTGGAGCAGTCAGTAGGTCATATTTTGAAACTTTTAGATGTACAGTGTCACCTCCAACTACACAGATATTCATACAATTACTATTTAAAAATGAAAAAAACATTGGTTACTTACACATTCAATCTGTTTGATCTAATTTTATTTGCGTAAAAAATATTCCAACCAAGTACTTGACGAACTGTGTAAAAAATAAATTGATCTATTTACAAAAAAAAGGATCTAAACACACATTTGTTCGCAAAAATGGTTTAAATAATAACTTCTTTTAATTTAAAAAATATGCAGCAAGCTATATTTGATCAGAAATAGTTGATGCGTCAAAAACATGTATTCATAAAAAACTATCCAAATGTGCATTTATATATATTCAGTGTTAGAATATCATTCACACTGTGAAATTTCTCCGACGGTTGGTATTATTAATGAATTGAATTCATCAGGGAATGTGTTATTTTCGATTTTATTGACCGATTGACCAAAAAAGCACATTCTCTCCTGAATTGAATACATAAAAAGTGTGTATATGGTCACAAAAATTGTTTATATAATTCCTAAGTATTAGTTTTTCTTCCAAAATTCCACTGCTCACTTTAAACTGGAACTAAATTGGCAAAATTCTATTTTTTGTTGATAACTCATCAGAAAATATAAATATACCATGTTTGCTTTAAAATTGATCTTTTTCAGTTGAAAATTCAACCATTTTTAACTTTTATCTCGATGCAGCCAAAACAAAATAAAATATTTTGTTTTATTTTAAATTATTTTTTTTTTGCCTTGATAAGAGTGCTGTGTGAGTACCGAAACGTTGGTGATTGCAATGGGCACATTTTATGATGGTTGTCCAAATTTGGTCCTTATATTCTTGATTGTATTTTCAGGAATTTATTACGATATGTATTGTTAGATATTAGGTTTTCAAAACTTATATTTCTTACACATTTCGCCCATAGATTATTACTTGAAAAGTGGGAAAATTCATTGATTCCGCGAGTTTTTATTGGCTAATTATTTTAAATAATTACGTTTTATAACTGCTTTTAACTAAGGAAATTATTAGTTTCATATTATTTGCTTAATTTAATTTTTTTAATCGAATTAATAAACGTGTTTCTGTATCTCTTTCGTCTTTCTTGAAGCAGTAAGTAGGTCATATTTTGAAACTTTTAGATATACTGTTTCACCTACAACGACACAGCATATTCATACAATCAGAACTTGAAAATGAAAAAAATTAGTTTCATACAGACGATCTTTGTACAAAATAATTGGATCTATTTAAAAAAAAGGATCTAAACACCCGCTTGTTAATTAAAATGGTTTAACTGATAAGTTTTTTAATTTAAAAAATATGACAGCAAGCTATATTTGATCATAAATAGTCGATTCGTCAAAAACATGTATTCATAAAAAAAAATATCCAAATGTGCACTTATATATATTCAGTGTTAGAATATCATCATTGATGAAATAGCCATTTCAGCTTTATAAATTTTCATATTTAAAAATAAACATTTTGGGCAGATTTTCTTGAATAAGAAAACGTGCAGAAAAAATTCACTATTGGCTATTGCTATTTTCCAGGAACTTTAAACGACCCCCCCTCCCCGGTGCGCGAGGCTATTTAAATTGCGTTTAAGATGGAGAATGATACTTTGAAACCGAAATTGCTTTTGAAGACATTTTTAAACTTTGAGGTTCATCAAGAATCAAGAATATGTATCTGTGGTAACAAATCCTTCAAATAAATCTTCCGTTTCCTCGTAGAAAGAAAAAAAATTTTTTTTTCATGCAGCGTTGGTGTTAGTTTCATAATATGAAAACTCTCCAGTGAAGTATAGCAATAATTAGTACTTATGATAGTCATCATTTTTGTCGAAAGAATGTTCTCCTTCCCCTAATAGTTTGCATAATTTTCTTAAAGTTTCAATATGAAATTTTTTGATGAATAAATGATAATTCCTGAATTTTGTTCCTAACATTAGTGATAACAATAATATATATCAATTCGTAATCAATACTGTTAGTTTAATATCATAATAAAGCTAAATCCGACAAAATTCGAAGAATTATTTTCTTCATGGAAATGGCGAATTGGGACATTTCTTAATAGAATTTTTGTTTTCGAATTATTGAAATTGTTATCTATTGCCTAATATCCAGTTTTATAATCAATCTTAAATTATTGTCGTTTAACTTTAGAGAAGAAACGGCGTTTCGAATCTAAAAATAATAAATCAAAGCTCTTATTTGTAAAGCAGTTTAAAGATAGCATATGAATGAATTTGGGATCAATTACGTGACTCAATTATTACAAAAACTTTAATTCCAAGAACAGTTCGAGGAAAATTTCTTTTTACGCGGAAACGGCCGATAGAGACATGCGTTTATAAAAATGTTTATAAAAAGATATAATAATTATTCTTCATGAAGCGTTGACAATAACAGTAGAAAATATTAAACTATATTAATTTCCGTTATAAATTATTTGTCTCATGCAGAAAATCTTAGCAATTAAAGTCAAAACTAAATTTGTTATCTCAGAAAAAGAAGTAGCTAACAATTCGTGTTCACAAATCTTTCACTATAATTTAGTACAATATTAATAGGATAATTGCCATTCCATGAGTGAAGTTTCAATAATTCCAGTCAATAATGAGTTAAATTCAGACTTTTTGTCAGGTTAGAAATTCATAAAGCTGAAATTGCTAATCCTTGCATGTTATTTGTTTATATAATTATATGGCAGCACTTCGAAAAAAATTAAACACTCCTTTACTAGAATTTTCTCAACAGTAAATGCCAAACGTTTCAACAAAAGAAACATCAAAATCGATTAAGAAATAATTTTTAGCAATTTAATACTGGGCCTTTAAATTTATATCATTTAAATAAATGTTCAAATTGTGCAATTCCGCATCAAATTGTTTTAATTTAAACAGCTGGAATGTAAAAGCGTTAAAAAACCTGGCACAGAAACTAACGTAAGCGGCAACTGTCTGACACTCTGCTGTACAACGGAAAAATCTAGTTGCCAGCCTTGCCATAGAGGTTCTTTCAGACTCATAATGACAACCTGCATATGGCTATAGTCACTAGATGTCTTAATGCACGAAGGAAACAAACAAACTTTCATAAAAATCGATTGATAACCAAAATATGATAAAATGTATGAAGCAGTACAATTGTACTAAACTCATAGTACTGCTTATGCCAAAGTGGTACTAACAGTACTGATTCCGTTATAAAAGTAACAATCTAGTACAATAGTAATAAAGGTGGCAACACTGGTCGCCATAGCAACTCATGCGTTGTCTGCTTTCTCATGCGCTGACGGGTGATGCATGATGAGTTCCTTGCTAAATTCAAAACTGAGCTCACTAAATTCAGAATTGGAAATCATTGGGGATCAGGTGAAATCAATAAACTCAAATGTAAACCCTGCGATTGCCTATAGTTTAAAGACATCGAATATAACTTCAGAGACCCAGTATGATGTGAACATAGTATCCGTTTACGGCGCTAGATGGGACTAGTAGTAAAAGTGGTAAGCAAAATGTTTTGATAACCATGTAGAGCATTTAGATCGCATGTAAAAGCATTTTTCTCACCGATGTGAGGATATTTGCGCATCGGTTTCACGTGCGATGTGGAACCGTCCATTTTCGATAAATGTAGAAGGTGTGTTAATGAGGGGTTTGCATTTCAGTGTAAAGAAAACAGAGCTTTTTTCAAAAAATGTGTTAAGGGAATTAAACTTTTCCAATAAGAACAGATGTGAATATAAAATTACGTTTACTCATGGCGTATTGAGCTTTACATCTCATCCAGATCAAAGGACTCTGCAGGAAATATAATTTTAATTAGAAGAATGACTGTTTAGTAAGATACATACAGTTTCAAAATTGAGCAAAAATTAAATATTACGAAAGCCACAAGTGATTTTTGATTTTCTAGCATCAAGTGTGCTTAGAAAGTTCTATCAGACAAGATGTCCGCTATGTACTTTACAACTTTGGCAATGATTATTATGTTCCTGGAGTTCAAGTCAGTGCTTGACACATTAGACTGAGTGCAGATAGAAAAGTTACGTTGAAAAGGAAATATGAGAGAGATTAATAAAGAGAGTACCAGAAACATTTAAACAGAAAACAAGGGTAAAGGCAATGGAGTCATTAGTAGATTGCCTCCGGTTGGTGAGAGAATTAAGGCAGGGC
>JAWWLR010000003.1:958698-974840 GCA_035041075.1 Acraspis erinacei
GCTCGCAGTATTAATTTTTTATATTTTTTAAATGTAAACGGTGTACCTATATTGATAAAATCATTGTGGAGGTCCCCGTGTCATTTTTAGCAAGGGAATATACGAAAGTTCTTCCATTTACCATTATCATACCATTGTTGCCAATTTTTTTCATTTTAAACACAAAAAATGCCCAATTAATCTTTATAAATATGATTTAAGTTTCCAATCGTTTTTAATCGTGCTAGCCTGCTTCCTGAGCGGTTGTGCACATCTTGACTTGTGGTTTAACAAATCGCGATATAATATACTTTAGTAGGTTTTGACTGATATTGTAACATAAAAATGTACTCATTTCTTACCCTTACAGAATTAAGTACGCAGCTTGGCCCGCGTCCCTCAGGACAACAACACGGAGGACCACGACCTGAAGTACAAGGCGGGCAACCTCCGGTTGTTCCTCCCGAGATTAGAGAACTTCAACATCAAGATCCACTTCCTCCTGTCATGACAGTAAATTATCCACGAAACCCTTCATTTCACTTCACGCTGTTATCCACGAAAATTCGAGGAACATACTTGCCATTAAATCGACATATGCTTTATGCAAAAAGAGGACCTTTAATCATGGGATGGATCGCCCCGAACCACGAAAATGAATACGTGATTAAGCCATTGTATAACACGCAGTGGGAAGTGGTTGTATATTTACAGACAAGAAATTTGGCAGTGCCAATCACTGCTGAATTTGGCGAACGAATTGGTGTGAATAGCCTTCTACCGGAAGATGCTATTGAAGATGATATTGACTCTAATCCCGTGCTTGCGGGGCTGTACAAGGACGGATTGTCCCTGCCGATCACCCTAGAGTTCGAAGTTCTGCAAATAATTTAGATGGAAACACGCCGACGAACCAGAGAAACGCCCACATTAAGTGGACAAATTAACTCAAGGATGACTTGCTAGACTACTACGGTACTCACGGAGGATTTATAGAACGTATGCACATTCTGTAGTGCCAGAAGCACCTAGAGCTTCAGCACGTATTGCTTCATTCATAGCGAAATCAACGTGCCTGCCTTTTGACAAATGGATATTTACGTGCAGCGCTTTCCCAAACGCTGTTTGAACAAGCTGTAGACAAAGATGATGAAGCGAAATTAAGATCAACGGCAGAAAACAGGCACCTGCCCGAGATGATAGCGATTTTAGGACATCGATTCCCTCCTAAGCTTAAAGATCCTGCTGAAATAGATGCCTCCTTTCGTGAGGATATCTTGGAGGAGTCCAATCTCGCTTGCAACAACTGAACAACAACATTGATTTGGACAAGAGAAAATGCATTCAGTGCTCAATGCATAATTGACCTACTAACATCTGGTAGACCGCTCGTGGAAAGTGTTCTAAAGTTTGCCCAAGAACTGAAGATTCTCTACCACAGACTGAACATGTCAAATCTAATGATAATCAAGCAGTATATTGTTGACAAAAAACGGATTTTATCTAACGCATGAAGGTGAATACAGAAAACTAATTGAAGAAGTTTACTTCTACAGACCAGGATCTGGCCCGAATATTCAACACATATTTAAAGTCGGAAAAACTTCTTTCCGCAATGACTGGTGTTAGGACGCACTATACTCCTACCGAAAAAAGGCAAATTGTCCAACCCACAGAATTAGAGGGGTGGCCCTGTCGACTCAACCGCTTTTACACTTATCATCTCTCAGTTGGAAAGCTTGAAGGTTCATCCACATAAAGCGAGATGCATAGGGAGATTGAAGCCTTTTTTGAAAACTAGATTTAATATGTCATCTGCAAATTCTCCTGTGACAGCGAACACTGTCACATTCCAGAGGGGTGTTTTTCAGGGCGATACCATAAGCCTGCTGCTTTTTTGCATAACACTTCTGCCTCTATCTTTCGCAATAAAACATTCTGCTGGATACATCTATGGCAAGCAAGAAAAGGGAATTGGCGTTTCCAAGGACTCTGAGCTTGTAAATACAGGACTTGTAATTCAGGACGTAACATCAGTAAAGGAGTCTCTCTGCAGTAGATACAAGCTTCTTCTTATACAGATTTGGACTTCAAATCTGTCGACATTGAAAAAGCTATCTGCGGCTAACGTGTTTGCCAGTCCGGATAAACTCTACTCGCTTGTGGTGGTGTAATGGATGAAGAACGAACTATCGGCTCTTGATATCGCCACACGCAAGATCACCTTTATTCGCAAGAATTCGTCTGTTTCGCGATTATGCATCGTACGCCGTCAAGGCGGATGC
Organism: Acraspis erinacei; assembly: GCA_035041075.1. Taxonomy (NCBI): domain Eukaryota; kingdom Metazoa; phylum Arthropoda; class Insecta; order Hymenoptera; family Cynipidae; genus Acraspis; species Acraspis erinacei. The sequence goes on from JAWWLR010000003.1 coordinate 960,963, forward strand.
GAGTTTCTGAACCTTCAGTGTCTTCATAACCGAATTGTTCTAAGTACAGCTTACGTCGTTGCAAATGGCAGATATCATCTCCTCAAAATTGCCAGGAACCACGAGATGATGCGAAAAGGAGCGTTCCTTTACAATGTCGAGGAGCAGTTGGCCGAGACACTTGGCCTGAATTTTAACATCAGATTCGAGGAAAGTGCATTATTTCATCTAGATTTTTTTCTTCTGAAAGCCAAAGTGAAGAAAACAGAGGTTCAACAATTCCACCACGAGCTCCTTAGCAATAAAATGCACGGAAACTTTCACAGATATGTAGAAGAACAGTCCTTGTCAAAATAGCAAACATTTGCTTTCTTTAACTCATCAGATCTTAATTGAGCTACAGAGGGTATTATTTTCGTGTGCCCGGACGGTGTCAATTCTACCTTAGTATAACGTGACCGCATTTTATATCAACAAGTTTCGAATGATAGGTGCGGAGCGTGTCATGCACATGCCAGGTACCTAGAATATATACTATCTGGGTGTCTGGTATCAGTGCAAGAATAAATTGGCATTGGAATAATATATATTCAATACCTGAGTGAGGTTTGACATTACTTACAATACCGGAGCAATTTTTGAACTGAGCATTTCCATGGCAAATCATGAAGTTTTACACAGATTTCATATAAGAAAAAAGACATTTATATAAATTTTATTCAGAGTCGTTAATGTAATGTGCAGCAAGTCTAACTTCAAACTTTTTCTTCACAATTAGTCAAGAAATATGAATTTTTATTTATTTTTGTAAATATGATCCCCATAAGTCTATTTTAAAGGGTCCCAATTTTATCTTAGTATAGAGTTAGAAAGCCGCGGTTTTATGATTATGTAACTAGTTATCAAATTTTGATTTAGCGCGAACCCTTAAGGAATTAAATTTAAGAGAAATAATTGTTTGAGCAATTTATTATTATTTCTCACAATATTTTCTTATAATAATGCTGAAAAGTTACAGTTTCTTCTTTAATGTTCTACTTTTTATACACCTTTTAATTAGTGTGAGATGGCTATGGATACAGTTTAACAACATAATTGTTTGAAAAAATTACTATTGTTCATTTTTTATAACTATTTTCTTTATTTATACTAGAAGTTTGCTTTTTTTAATTTTTAACTTTTTGTCCACTTTTCATATTTGCATTAATTATTATTACCTTATTCTGGTGAAACTGCACACAGTAGCACAGTAGCATACAAAATTTAAAGTCTGGAAAAAGAGGGAAGTTCACTGTAGAGAAAAACGAGATTTTATAACAAACATTATTTTTTTAATTATTACAAAGGTTGAAAAAATTTGTACACAAGCATCCAACTCGCTGACCATATAGAAGTTTGATGCCCTAAAAACGAATATTTTGTCCAAATTTTTCTTATACGTCAGGATTTCGAGACATCCTAACCGAAAAGTGAAAAACATATATTTTTAGCCATAAGTAAAATAATATTAAACCAATTCTCTTTCTCCAAAGTTAACCATTAACATATTTACTACATATTTTAGTTTCGCACTGAGAAACTATCAACGATCCGCTGTCTGGAATTTTTCAAATCACGTAGTAAAAGAATCGTTTCAGTATAATCCAAAATGGAAATGAGAAGTAAAAAGCAGCACTTAACGATGGCTTACAGTGTTATCAAAAAATCACTACTCGTCTTATATTGTTTCAAAAATATCTGAAAACGGCCGATTTTTACTTTTGGGTTAGAATGTCTTGAAATCCTCACTGTGAGGAAAAATGTTGACCCCAAAAATCCTTTGGGTCACTCTTGACTTCTGACCGTATGAAACTGACTACTAGACGTTTGGAAATCGGCGCAACCTGGAACTTTGAACTCTACAGTACAATAATCAATTTTGATTTTGTAATTTAAATTGCAATGGTTATTCCTTGAAATATGCTTCTATCTTTAAACCAAATTCTAAGAGAGTTCCGCTTACACTAATACGCAATAAAAAAGAGGCTTGGAGTTTCTGTGAATAAGTACAAAGCTTCAAATGTAATTAGACGAATAAAACTACAACATTGAACGGTATTTTATTCTAATATCATATCAAATAATTACACAGGACCACACAAAAAAGTGGTCTGCACGAGACAAATGACTAGGCTACCCTTATGTATTCGGAGCTGCTGACTCAAATCTAGCCTCATAATCTCTCGTACATGTCTCAGTTTTCACCTAGATCCAGAAAATAAGGGAAAACCTAGGGATAATTTGCATGCTTTTTTGATAATATCAGTATACGCGAAAATAGACTTACTTGGATTCCTTATGGCGACTATAATATCTAGTATTTTTATTCAACCCAGCTAGGACGACGACCCTGGTGTTTCTTCAGTTCTCCCACGTAAACAATGTTTTCACCTGGCATTCGTACAAAACAGCGCGGTTGAGTAGTAGATTCCGGTAGGGGTACATGATCATAACGATTAAGAACTCCTGATAATAAAGCGCCACGTCTTGACGATAAAAAACAAATGGGTTCTTCATAATTATCGTCACTCATATCAGTAGTAGCATGTTCGAGAGGTTTGATAAATGAAACTATAGCTTTGCCGCTAGGCAGTCTTATGTAAGCACGTTGACCTCCATAATAAGATGGATTTGGAAATAGAATCCACTTGGGATATTCATTTCCACGGTAACTTAAGACAGGTCCGGTAAACACACTACCATCTGGCTTACGTACAAAAATACGTTTTCGTTGAGAAACAGCAGGAGCTAGGCCTAGTTTATTTGGTTTTCGTTGACTTCTCAGCATTCCACCTAATTTTGTAAGATAAAAGTGGAAATTTATGAATTTATTCTACACGCTGATAATTTTCTAAATTCTACCGTCAAAACTTTTTTTATATTATGATAATAAAAGTAATTTATCTGGCCAAGTACATTCTGGCTCTAAGTAGTTTTCGGTAATAGAAAAATTGAGATGTGGAGGCCCAAAGCGTGATAAGGCTAAAAAAGAAGGCAGGAGGGAAACAAAAATTAAAAATAGATAGGCGGAAAGGTAAGTGTAGATCATTTACAGAAAAAAACTGCGAATCTTTGGTCGACTAGTATACGCAGTTAAGTAAAAGTCTAACCACGTGCTCATCGCATTTCAGAAGGAGGAAAAGCACCTAGCATGGATATGATTATGAGTGTAGGAGTGGTACTAAAATTAAAGAGTTTTTTAAGTGATTTAGAGTGGACGTGCTTAAGTGGAAAGTAACGCTCAGTCCGATTTTAAGGTAACGCTCACTGTTTTCTTTGTGCGAGAAAGTTTTGCTTAGGATAAATACGCTCCAGAAATAGAAACGAGAAGTATTACCAAGAAGTTCTAAACCGATTACGCCACTCAGTTAGAAGAAAACAGCCTGATTTGTGCAAACTTGGCCAATGATTTCTTTACAATGATAGCGCATCTGTCCATTCATCGCAGACTATTTAGCAATCTCTGGTAAAATTCAGTCTTAGACAACTTTTGCAGCACACATACAGTACTGACATGAATCTCTGCGATTTCTGGGTGTTTGTCAAATTAAGTATCCTCTTAAGGGAAAACGATTTCAAGATGTTCAGTAAATAGCATGGAATGGGACGAAGCATCTGTGAGAGGCTCGCTGAAAGCAGGTTGTCGCATTCAGAAGGGAGTACTTTAAAAAGGACATAATCGACATTGTTCAGACTCAACTCTTACGTATGGTACACCACAAGTTCGGATAGTTTCCAATTAATGTCAGTAAAATGAAGATAGAATGAAGGAGAGTTCAAGAAAAAGGAGGAAATAGAAGTAACCGTCACAATGAAACGGGTATTAAGAATTGGATGTGGGCGGGTTGTAGATAGAGTCTCCCTGTACAGAGGGTTACTGCTAAATATGACTACAAACTAAATAAGCAGTCACGAACAATTGCCCAGGCATTTTCACAAAACAAAAACCAGCGAGTGTGTCTCAATCAGTATCTCTGGGAACCTGGACAATCTCCCAGATTATTTAATTTCACCCTCGTATTTGGGGCTCTGCGAGGACAGAAGAAACGTTTCCCTAGCGGCTCTTGGTAACAACAATAATGACACAAAAAACAGTGGCAAGTACTATTCAAATAAATCGACTGCTCAGGGCTCCCAACAATGGCTCGGAGAATAATCCCGACTACGTTAGATTTGAGGAAGCCAATGAAAACCGGTCGAATTCGATGGACCGACAAAATCTAAATCCTTTGATTGCACGGATCAACTGGAATGACGACCTGCAGGAGTGCTACGATAACAGAATAGCCCCTGAGCGGCAAGTTTACATGGCGCCACTGCATGCTCTGTTGTGTAAGAGACACCCAGAGATCTCGCAATTTTCACATCACCTTCCGTGAAAACGTGCGAATCACATTCGTAAAAGGGGTTTTATAAACAGAGCGCCTACCTAATCATGGGATAAGAAAATGCATCAACTCCGTACAAATATAGGCATTTCACGCGTTTCACATTGAGTCTGTGATTGACTAAGTAACACCTGACAGAAAGCTCACTACCAGGGTCCGAAAGTTCAAGCGCGAACTGCTAATCTTGCATCAACCACTCAACAAATCAAAGCTGCTGCACATCATCCAGCATAATCTTGACACAATACGGGTATTATCGTTTGGGTATTATCTTTTGCAAAGAAGTCTACAAAGTCCCACATTCACCGAATGAAGACACCAAGATGAAAAAAAATATTAAGAGGCATGAAGAAGTATTCCGCTTGGGACCAGGCGGTATCAAGAGCTTCTGGGGGAAAAAGTTTCCTTCAACTCACCAGCATCTGGCATCAGGCTATATAAGATCTTCAAAGCTATAAAAAATTATAGCTTTCGATTCAACCTCCGATACACTTATCACCTCTCTATTGAAAAGCTTAAAGGTTTATCGAAACATCTATCAAAGAGCAATTAGTATGCTTCATTTGACGACTAGTCTAGTCGCCACTAGCACTTTTGTATGTCCTTATAGGTCAACAGAATACCTTTTGTTTGAAATATCAAAAACCATCCCCTGATCACGAATATCTTGGTTATTTAAAAAAAATCCCGATTATTTTTTGTTTAATTCTTTTCTTAATCAATTGTTTACATAGCAAAAAAATTGCTTTTAGCATCTCGGAGAAAAAATAAATTTGTTTGCTCCTACCACTTTTTTCTTGGGATAGACCATTTGTAAATAACAGCTTTGAAAAAAAAAATATTTTTTAACAAAATTTACATATTTGTACAGTTCTTCCTCAGAATATATTACTCAGAAAAATGTGAAACTTTTGCATTGTTAAAAATGTACTTCTTCAAAGAAAAAATCATCTCGACTTTTCATTTGTTAATAAATCATCAAGGCTAACCAATGTCGAAAGTTTTCTCAAAGCTGTTACAATACCTATACTTCTCACGAATAACTTTGTTGGCCCTTTGTAAACTCTGTTGCTCTATTTTTTTATAATAATCATTTTCAATAAGAATCTAAATGATCAGAATTTCTTTTTTTCTACCTTATGTTAATATTTAATACATGATAAAACTTTTTACTCTCGTAACATTTTCTAGTAAGAAAAGCCATTACTTATATTTGCTTTTCAAACAATATTATTTTTATAAATCCACGCTTCCTGGAATAAGTCCATTTTTCTATGAAAAACTAGATGACTGTAGAACCGCAAACAATTTTGAATATTGAAAATAGAATAATGTTGATAAGTAGTGCATAATTACGCTGATAGTTTTTCTTAACTTTGTTCAAACAATAAGAAGTCAATCTTTTAAAAACTAAAACGGGCCATTTTTATAACTTTTTAAAATTACTGTATAAAGTCCTAAATAAGTGAATATAGTATTACTAAGCGATTCGTATTTTTTGCCATTGATTAGAAAATATATAAATCAATGGAATTATTTATTTTTTACTCAGGAAAATTGGTGCACTTGTCGCCAATCAAATCTTCAAAATTTCTCTAGTAATTTAGTAAAGTTTTAACAATTTTTATTTGAAGAGATAATAAAGTATTCTTGCGTAAGACGAAAAGCTATAAAATTCAAATAAGCTTTTCAGTGACTCAATTCATGCTTATTCAAGATGATTCTTATTGATTGCAAATTTTATTACAAAGATTGCGAAATAGTAATTGCAAGTTTCTATGGAACATTAACAAAATTTTAATCGGAAAAATGCGAACATAGAAAATAGAACTTTGTTGAAAGATTGCGAAAGAAAACCCTGAATGTGTATCATTAAATTGAAGCCCATACATTCATTGTTATTTTAAGATTGTAAAAAATTCTTATGTTGCTCAACTTGTACAAACAATCATAACGAATCTTTTTAAATTGCAGACATGATACATCACGTTTACCATTTCACAATTTGACCTTCATATTGTTTTAATAGAATTAAGAACGTTACACCATCGTGTTCTTTTAGTAAAATTATTTATTTTTCAGTTTTATTATTTTAACTATCTTTTTTAATTATCATATAGAAACCTAAACTTTTTTACGAATAAATAACTTTCTTTCCCCTATTGAAATTGGAAATATCTCGAATAACTGAATTAGTTATTTTCTATCAGTATTCAGTTGCTCACTATTCACTAATCGAATCTGTAAACTTTCAATAGCAGTAAGTTAAATTTTATTTATTTTAATTCGGAGAGTAAAAAAGCTTAAAAACTCGAATATTTTTCTTGACAGGAAGTGAACTTAGACAAGGGTGCTCATTGTACCCACTCCTATTTAGTGTTCTATTGTCAGACTTGGAGTAAAAGGTAGGGAGGAAAGGAAGGACGGGGCAATAATGAGAACAGGAAAGGAATATTCACCATAATCCGCCGATGCCGAAGTGGTATCAGCCGAGGATGTAATAGAGGTGCATTTGATGATAAGAGTTTTCAAAGAGTACTCGAAAGTAAAATATCTCACAGTAAATGTGGATAAGCCTAATTTTATGTATTTCAGTAAGAACTATAGATGGTTCACGTAAGAATGGAGAATGTGAGTGTTCGTTTTCGGCGTATTACTATGGTAAGGTTTTGCTATAATGTGGAAATTTGAGGACAACACGTGCACAAGCGATTGGGAAGTCTGTTTTAGAAATTTTTGAGAGACGCCATGGGGGCGAGTGGGATCTGCTTAGATTATATGCTGATGGAAGAAATAGGACTAGAGGAAATGGTGAATAAAGAGAGGAGTAGAGGATGGGATATTCGAATGAGACCCTCCAAGCCGCAATGTATTTGGTTATTACCAAATGTGTGTGGCTTTGGGTACGAAGTACCAGTATACGTCCGCTGATAGCGTCACATTTTCCCTCAACACAGGCAAGACTGCTGTCAACTATAAGACACCAACATTGATCAACCGTTTGTGTGCGCCTTATCACTGACGATTGACTCGTCTGTGTTGAGGGAAACTGTGGCATGGGGTGGGGGTAGCGAATTACAGGAAATGGAGGAATAGATCAAGGTAGATCAGGAGAGAAAGATGGAATAAATCGCGGATTGAAGATACAAAAGTAGGCACAGGCTGGTTAAAAGAGAGAGGAGCCAGAGTAGCTACAAATAACTAAAAGGATAACAGATATGTTCGGTCAGATTCAAAACGGGAACGGGTATGATTAGGAATCATGGCTACATGTGTCAGATAGGTATACAGGTGACGAAGGGAAGCTTATGTGAAGAATTTCAAAACCGTAAAGGGAGGAACAATAAAGAAATAAAACAAAAGTTATCAACTATTTTACAACAGCTTTTTTACAACGATGTTTCTTAATTTTTATTAATATCAATGCTGTATTACATCCCACTTACTTGTAAAATAAAAATAAACCGTAAAGGTAAAGAGCAGAATAAAGATCCTCATTTTACCCAGCCGGAGAAAACGATAGAAAACTAAAAATGATTTTCGAAGACTGCAATCAGCCGCTTCTTTACGCAATTAATGGTTTGAACTAAAGTATAAAAGTCAACCTTCACTTCCTGATTATAGAGCTTAACATATACGCAAAAAGAGTGTGGCATTGAGGACAAATAATGTTGATCTCGCAATTAGAATTTTCCATATCTACTTGATTTATTACCCATTAAATATTTTATGAAAAAAGCCAAGAAATAAGTTTCGGACCTGGTATAACTTCCTCATCTAATACAATCTATAATTTAAAACGAACAAAATCGTTGAGATACCTTATTGGGCCAAAACTGCATTTTACATAGTCTGAAGCAGATTAAAGTAGCAATATTTGTCCCTTCTTTTTACGTTTTGAATTTCTGTCCTCTTACCCCCAGTTTTCTTCGAATACAAAAAAAATCTACAATTAACTTTAGCGAAATGGGTTAATGTATAGAGGCGGGGAAAGGCCATGAAGTTTCTCGTTGATCTAAAATGGGAAAAATTCAGCTATTTGTGAATCTAATATTCAAATGCGACTATATGTTGAAAAATAATTGCGTATTTCAGTTTATTGATCAGAATTCATCAGATTATATGAATTGATCATAAATTTTGAAGGTCAAAGACTTTAATGACATTTCTTTGTAAATAATCGTTAACCAGTAATTTTAGAAAAGAGAGACTTATGCTAAATATTTTCTAACCAGGTAAAACTCTCCGTGAGGAGGAGGAACCGTAGTGGGGCACCAAGGAAGAGAGACCTCAAAGCCCGTTTCTCAAACAGCATCCACTGCACTCCAAAGGGTCAATGACTGCAGGAACTACAACTGAATGAACTTCTGAGGCTCATCCTACGAACAACAAGAAAAGGGTCTCCAGAGAGACTTCCCCAAACAGGGAGTTGAAAGGCCGAAAGTCCTGCGTACACAGGATGTTTCGTGTCGGATTCTCCCGAAACCTGTCTAGCTCTCCAAAATATGGACAGGTTGATTAAGGAAATCTCTAAAGACATTGACGCTTTATATTTGGTCGAGCACGTAGATAGTGAAAAGGACTCTAATATTTTACCTTAAAGAGGGACTAAACCTGGAAGACAAGGAGACAGAATGTCTGCAGAGGTACCGCACAGCGACCGTCCTGATTCCTGGTACCCGCAAGTGTCCGATGGGCGTTCTCGGGCACCTTAGCTTCCAGAAGCCGACCCTGCAAACTGATTTGTGAAAGTTGTATTCCGATAAGCAAGAATCTAAATCATACATGAGAGGTTTTACTTTGGTAGTTGGTCTTCCCGAATTCTCAATTAGAGCCCTTGCAACTCTGGACTATCGACCCTATTTAGGAGAAGGTAGGATGACCTTCCGGGTGACCCAACTGGAATCTGAATGGGGACCAGAACCTTCCGGGGGTGTTCCGAATTAGCCTTTCAATGGCTGAGACAGGAATCTCCATGTCGCAGATTAATTTGCACCACAGCAAAGGCTCTTCGGCGTTTTTAGCCAGACACACGTCCGTCATGCAGACAGGGTTCGTCCTAATCCAAGAAGCCTGGTTATAGAGAGGAAGGATTAGTGGCTAGTCACGCTGTTGCTCCATATATAAGAGGCCGCTCGAAAAAGCGATAAGGGCATGCATGGCTGCCAAGGGTATTTATGCGATTTTGGTGCCTAAGCTCTGCTTCAGCGATCTCACCGTAATTAAGGTGAGACTTAGGGGCAGAAGTGGAGAAATATTAGAGTTGGATATTGCCTCGGCTAATTTTTCAGGCGTTGCTGATGGACCTGCGCCTCCCAGAAGAGGTGGCGACTCTAATTCGACACTACCAGGAGAAAAGAATTTCTCTGCTGTTGGGCTGTGACGTGAATTTTCATCATAAGATGTCGGGAAGCACAATCAGCAATGAATATTTAGCAATACTCCTCTAGAAGTCATATTTCGAGAGGCTTTAAGGCGTACCATGCCAAACCATCTAGTAAGCTGGATACGAAGTATAGTACGCCAAAGGAGACTCGAAACCGGATAGGGTGAGGGCATATATAAGGGAATAGCACCACGGGGATGCCCACAAAGGGGTATCCTGTTGCCCCTATTGTGTTATATTGTAGTGGATGGCCTCATTTGTAGGCTCAATGAAAAGAGGTAATATACCCAGGGTTCTTCGGCTGACTTTGTAATCCTAGTCAGAGGGGCCCACCTGTATACCTTGATGAATTTGAAAAGGTCGGCGTTGCACATCATAGAGCTTTGATGCGATAGCTCAGGGATCGCGGCAAGTCTGGAAAAGACCAACTTGGTCACTTTCACGAAAAACTGCCAGGTTCCGAAAGTCGACAATCCTGTATTTTGTGGTGGAAGGCTGAAGTTTTCAGATTGGTTAAATATCTGGGAGAAATCCTAGATATAAAATTGCACTGCGTGAAACATCTGGAGACCTATTGCAAGACATTTTTGACGACTTTTTGTATTTGCAGGAGAGCTTTTGGGATGTCCATGGGTCTAGGACCTAAAATGCTTGCATGGCTCTACGGTGCTATCCTTAACCCGAGCTCGCGCATGCGGTCATGGTCTGTTGAGCACGCATGGTACTTAGAACAATATAGGACATGCTGCGATGATTACAAAGGCTAGCGTTTATGTTTTTTTTTTTGCAGGAGCAATGAGTTATACGCTCACAGCGGCGATAGGCTTCATGTTCTGTGAAGAATCCCTACACGTTGCGACGACTACAAAGAGCGGCCACTGCGATGGGCTACTTTTCACGTGTATATTCCATGCTGGGATGTGTGCAAGAAAAATGGTAACCCGCTTCTTCGAGGGGAAATCTAGTATATATATGGCTCCAGGGGAAAGTGATCGTCAGGAGCAGGAATCTATGACAGCGCGAGAAGGAGGGGAAAAGGGTTCCCGCTTAGGATACATGCTATCGTTTTCTGGCCGTCTTTGGCTTTGCTGAAACATTCTTAGAAGAAAAGGCTGCTGGCAGTCAGATTAGGATTTATCCGGGCAATCAAGCGACACTAATTGCTGTTGGGAAACCAGACATAACATCAGAACTGGTTTCGGAATGCAAAAAGGGATTAAAACAACTTGAAAAAAGGGGTTCTCATGTGGGTTCCTGGTCACATAAGAATCAAGGGCAACGAAAAAGCGGACCAGTTGGCAAAGTCCGTAGCGGAAAGTGAACACATAGGACCGGAACCGGTACTGGGACTAGCGTGTTGCTGCATCGGTCTTTCTATAAAAAGCTGGATCCGCACATTACACCAGGAATACTGGGAGAAAATCCAGGGCTGCCGACAGGAGAAATTCCTCCTGGGCTATACGTGCAGAAGAGACAAAGCCAGTGAAATCCTGGGTTTGCTAAAGAAAGAGGTAAGGACAGTGGTTCAGATGTTCACTAGGTACAGCCGCTTGAACTAGCATATGCACATAATAGAGTATAACCCCACGACAGAGTGCAAGAAATTCTGCAGGGATGATGAAACATCCCTACATGTATTATGAGAGTACCCGGAACTGGGTACGCTCAAGCAGAAAACCTTTGCGGCCCCTTTTATGAAAACTAAGGAAATTAAAACACAATCGATTATTCACATTGTGGACTTAATCGAGAGGTTTGGGGTCAACTACTGAGAGCGAATAGTTAAGTGTGTGACATAATATGCTTTCTAGCTTGAGCGCAGGGAAAGCTCCACAGCCCGTTTTAAAACTAGCTAACTAACTAATTATGCAAGTACAAAAAATGTTAAGAAGGAAAGTTGTTTATCAAAAAAATATACTTTAATAAAATTAATAAAAGAATGCTTTAACCGTAAAAAATTCGTTGGAAAATAACAGAATTTTAATTTTCTATCATATTATGCAAGATACGAGAAAATATTTCAAAGAAATTATTAACCTTAAATAGACCTACGAATTTCGTTTACTCTAGTTTTTGTAAAAGAGCATTGTCTTTATTTTAATCCTAAAAAATTACATTAAAATTTTTTTGATTTGAAAGAGCAAGTGATATCAATAATGATATTTTAATGACATAATTATTCTCCTAAAATATATCTGCAAGTTATGCACTAAACATTTTCTTAAAAGGCCACGTTGTTTCCGTTTTAATCAGGAAAATTTAACTTGGCAGTAGCAAATTTAAATTTCTGAAATAGCGATACAAGATACAATCCAATTTTTAACAGAAGCATTTTTAACATAAAACAGAAACCCCAGACTAAGATACAAAAATCTTAAAAACGTATAGTTAATATATCTGAGTTCAAAATAGTATCGAAAATTCTTCGTTTTTGGAATACTTTAATCGAGTGCGAAGCGTGAGGCATATGATGAAAGTTTCTTCGCTCTATCCAAAGGTGATTAAGAAAAAGTCCATTGATATGATAAAAATATGTGATCTAGGCATCCTAATGACCGTCATCTGATACTAATATAGTTTCTCTGTTCTCAGTATCAACACTGTCCATGCATACAATATTTTGAGGACTTTTGATTACCCAGTGAAAATAATATCGAAAATTACTATCAAACTAATATTAACTTATAGTTAATATTAAATTAAGTTTCTCAACAAATGCTACATTTGAACGTTTGAATGTCTACTATTTAAATTTTTTAAACGCATATCTCTTATTTCTTTCAAGCAATAACAACGTTCCTTCGCTAAGTTAACATTCCAATGAGTCAAATAAATATTAATTTTCCATCAATAATTTTATAATTTCGTTCGAGGTAAAACAGTTTGTTTAAATGTATGTTCCATAATTCTTTTCATATAGCATATTCATTACGATAATTTATTTGAATCAATCAAATTTTCTTTTATTCAAGATTTATTTTTCAACTTATACCACAATCAGATTACACAGCTTTATCTATTAATTGATATTGAGTGATAAGACAAAGATTGTTTATTTTAGGTTGCAGAATTTCTTATATCTGCCATATTGTGGGGCAATAAAGTACCTTTTGCGTAAGAAAAAAGTAATCAAAATTAAAATCGACGCCTTTAAGCATGTGTATCATAAACGGACATTGACACAAAAGCATAATCAAATATTCTTAGTGGATATTCAAACAGAAATTCGGATTATATTATCTGTTGGCGAATTAACTTTTAACCTTTTTAAAACCAATTTTATGAAAAATGCATAATCTTAACAATTAAAAAAATTGATTTCGTTTTGGGAATAGATTCCACCACCAACATTTTGCTGATATCTCATTTATACGATGATTTGTGCGTCGAAAAAATTGTTTATTGCATGTAAAAAAACTTAGTAAACCATTTCTTCGAAAAACAGACAAACAGTGAATCTCAGAATTTGGCTCATTTAATCTATTCTTAATAGTAATAAAATTTATTCATAAAATAAAAAATTATAAATTTTAATCTGTTCGATTAAACTCGTTTTGCTCATAAATCTTTTTAAATTTATTTCGAAAATAATTGAACAAAAACTCCTAGACCCCATAAAACATTTGTAAGCACCTATGTGTTTCTAACGAACGCAATTAATTTTAAAACATTTTGTAAAAGAAATAAAAAAGTATAAATATTAGGTTCCAAAAAAGTACTTTTCACGCAAAATTGTAATTCCCGAGCAGGACTATACCGATAAAGCAATTTTTAAACCAGAATATGAGATATTAGACATAAATTTAAATAATGAAACATAAAGAACCCAAAAAGGATTGAAAAAAAATTAAGTACGATCAATTTTCGAAAAATAATGTTTGTATTCGTAAATGTTACATAGGTTTCAGAGAAACAATTTTTAGATATATGTAAGGATTTTACGGTGGTCCAATACTAAGATAAATGTAGTTTACCACTTATCTTGTATTACAGAAAAAATATATTGCTTTAATATCTAGTTCTTAATATCCAGTTATTTCATTCAATCCAGCTTGGATGGTAACCGCGTTTATGTTTCAGTTCTCC
>JAWWLR010000003.1:983091-997837 GCA_035041075.1 Acraspis erinacei
TTCAAAACCCTAGAGATATTTTAAACCTGTATTGATTTTGCGTCATTTTACAAAATATGAGAAATAATCTTCTCGATTTTTTTGTATTTTATAAAAACGAATTCAGAAAATAAAAAACTTTTAGTTTTTTAATTTAAAAAATTGTCAGCTTCAACGCGAAACTAGCATACGGACTGAATAATTTGTCGGAAAAGATAAATAAAATTGTAAAGCAACTTCCAGCCATAAGATTTACAAAATTTTGCCATAATTTGACTCTGGAATTTGGGGATCTCTATTTAAAAATGAAAACGTGGGTCATCGGTTTCCTTTCTTTTATACTGCATACTTTTTGGGTTAATAAATAATATGGCAGCGCCCTTTTGCAAATTTTTCGATATTTTGACAAATAGTCTTAATTATACATTGGAATTTTTTTAATTGGACGATAGTTTAACAATTTGTATCTCATTCGAAAAAAATTTATGTATATAACATTGGGCATAAGGTTTATAAATTTAATAAAACTAAAAGAAATGTATCAAAATCTCAGTTTTTATATTGTTTATTGTTCTTTGTAGACGCCAAAAGCACGGCCAAATTAAAAACGGAATAAAGACATTTAATATTTAAATATTAATATTCATATTTATGGAAGTACCAATTGAGAACTTCAATTACTCAAAAATGTTTATTTGATACATAGTTTATTTTTTATAATCAGAATAATAAGAAAAAATACTTTCCTGAGAATTAACATAACTCAGATTTTTTATCTCCTAAAATTTGCATTTAAATATGTGTATAACTTTTGAGCTGTTAATGAATAGCTAGGTTTTCGGTTTTTTAGGGAATAGATTAATAATTACTTTTCAGTCACAATTTTGACATTGGATAATTTCCCGCTAATCATGGTGAATTATTGAAACAAACATAATTTAAAAATGCATAATTTAGCCATTTTTATAATACAGAATTTGTTTTCTTAACTTTAATTAATTTAAGTATTTCCGCAACGTCGTCACAAGTAGGTTATTTTCCAGGAGGTAAACATTTGTTTGTTTTAATAATTTTATAAGCAAATAAACATTTTTCTACTGTTTAACACAGTATAGATTTTTTAAACTAAATCTGAAAAAGTAAAGTCTACATGATGAAAAATGGCACAATTATGGATTTGTTCATTAAATAAAGTAAATAAAGTAATCTCAAAAACATCTATTTAATAACTCCTGAAAAGTTAACATATAATAAAGAAACGATTTTTTATATTTGCTCGCCAATATAAATAAGCATTCGTAAAAAAGTACGCTGTTTTTAAACATTTTTTGGCAATTGCACATTGTTTGAACAAAATATAGGAGACTAGCCTTTTCAAGAATATCTATTTTTTCAAGACCGAACAAATTTGAGAATTTCTTTGTTGTAAAAATGGCGCTTTTGCTGCTTCATATGTAATTAAAGGTATACTCATAGGCCAGATGACATAAACAAAATATGTTAAAATGAGGGGCGGGGAACCAGTAGAAGAGAGGCAGAGTAGGGTAAGCGATGGAATCGTTGAAGGGGTGGTAGGCGAAATGAGGGGTGAGGAACTTTTCGAAGCACGAGCAATTGGGGAAGAAAGTAAGGAAAATAAGGGCTAGGGAATAAAAGTAGAAGTATATGATTGTTAGGTGGGGAAGCGGAGAGAGGTGGACGTAGAGAAGAGAAAAGTTGGAGAAGGCATGAGCGAAAGGTGAAGTGGTGGGAGGGTAAGTATGAAAGGGGGACCTTATGATGAGTGGAGTGGAGGTTATGGAAGTACGGGAAATTAGATGGGAATTAGATGGGAAAGCGAGGGGAGGAGGAAGTAATGGTGGAAAAATTTGGGTAGCTGGGCGAGGAGGAAATAGTAAAGTATTGAAGGAAAAATTTAGGAAAGGCGGAGCGAAGGGTGAAGAGATGGGCGGATAAGTATGGAAGGGAAGACTCATGATTAGGGGAGGGGAAGTCGTGGAAGCACGGGCAAACGTTGAAGCAAGTGAGGAAGGGAGGCCTAGGGAATAAGATCAGAAGTATTGGAATGTTAGGTGGGTAGCGAGCGAGGAGGAAGTAGAGGAGGAAAAAGGTGGGGAAGGTAAGAGCGAAGGGTGAAGTGATGGGAGGGTAAAGATGGAAGAGGGAAGCTTAGAAGAATAAAGTACTGCCTTATTTCCAGAGGAAAAAGATGGCCATTTTGGTCGAGTTTGGAATAAAAGAACTCTTATCTTACTTGCTATTCTATACTAATTAACAACTATTTTCACAATGTGAAGAAAAAATGAACAAACTTGCTCTTCTTTCCTACAAAATTAGGTGCAGTGATAAGCAAACCAAGGTTACCAAAATTAGGTCCACCATTCGCAAATCCAACAACAGCAAATCCATTAGCCCCGCTGGCTGTTTCTTCTGAACATGTTCGTATTTTTCTTCACCTGAGAGATGATCGCGTTTTCTCTGGATTTTTCCACTACCTTTTTGTCGATATATATCCCAGGTGGGTTCTACATCGAAATCCAGGATATTTTCCAGAAGAGAGTGTTTATTTGAGAATGCCTAGTGGCACAGGTGCGGTTGCAGTTATCAAACCTCTTGAACATAATATTGATATTAATGATGATATTCCTGAACATCACCGTATGTGGCTGTTATTGAGAAGTCGTACTTTATTATCAGCAAATCTTCGCCGGTACAATTACGAACGACTACCGGACACTGGCAAGGCGCGCTGTTTTGTACGAATTCCAGATGAATACACTGTTTATGTGGGAGAATTGGATTATAACTTCGGTCGACGTCCTAGCTGGCTTGTGTGAAAACCCCGGACATTAACAAAAGATATTGTAATTTAAAGGAATCTGTATTATCATCACTGATAGTTACCATCAATCAGTGTAGATACCTTTTTCACCACCGTTATCAAGTTAAATTTTTTAAATAACACAAAATACTTAAAGATAATTTCAGAAAAGATGAAAAATAAATTTGAACAATTGTTAAAAAAGATTTTTTCTTAAAAAAGGTTTGCAATGATTGATGGTAACTATCTCCGATGATAATACATATTCCTCTAAATCACTCGAATTATAATTGTAACACCTGGCTTGAGAGAGCGTCTATTTCTGAAAAAAGATTCTTCTTTCGATCTCTCCAATAGCCTAATGGGAAAGCACCCGAGCGGCAATCGGAATTTCTGTGGTTCGATTCCCAGTGGAGCGACAAGAGTAGATCTTTTTTTGAGAAACAATTCAATTTAACTTAGTACTGAATAAATATTTTTTTCTTTAGTATCTACGCATAAGTTCCATTCTTCTACATGTTGCGTTTAGGCCGTGTACCGTGCTACGTTGAGTTTTGTCGGACGGAGAACTGTACACCGCCCAAATACGACGTGGAGCTATATGGAATGAAGGCCACGATATAATAGGTAATATCCATTTCTTTCCTTCTTACACACCAGAAAATCCTTAGATCTATTTCAAGACTAATTTTAATCAAAAACCTATCTAAAATTCACGAATAAAAAATTATTTTTAGAAAATAATTCTTACTCGATTTTGCGTCTATCTATTCTATGTACTATATTTTGTTATAATCTAGATTTATGTCTAATCCCTAATGATCTGTTTTTTAACTTTCTTTGACAATCAGGTGTAGCTTGGATCCGTCGACTGTTTAGCTTCCATGATATAGAAATTTCTAATTACTTATTGGTATTTTTGATGACATCTTATGTAAAAAATGTCAAACTATAACATGGCCATATTTCTTTTGTTAAGAGTAACCGGCTATTTCCTTGATGAATTTAAAATTTTCTGTCTATAATGGTTGAAGCCGATATACGTGTGCTTCTGGGTGTAGCGGTCTTTCAATATTATCTCTGTATTTGCATTTTTTCAAACTTATTTAAATAAAAAGAAATACTGTCGCCTGACAAAGCCTTCTAATAAACAAAGTGCTGCCTGTGTTAATACTAGTCGATTTTGTCACACAAAAAATAACATTTTGCGACAAGTAGACAAGTATAGAATCTTTTTATAAAATTGTTTGAAAAATAAACAATTATGATTGGCTGACTACTTATCAAAAACAAAGGATTTTTCCAAGTTATTTAAAAATCATTACGTTGAACAGAAAAAAACAGAATCTTCCAGTTGAAAATTAACGAAAATCTGTCTTCTTTATAAACTTATTAATAAAATTAAACAATAACTTTGGATTTGAAAGAATGGAAAACTAAACATTTTGTTTACATATAACTCATACAAAAAATTTAAAAATAAATTCTTCAACTATTTTAATTATTTAGGTGACCCTTCTGCTCAGTAATCTTGTTAATATAATTTTTTTAAATATTTTTACCTTCGGGATATTTGTTATAAAGAGTGTCTTCGTTAACACCATAATTTTACATAAATGTAGATAGTCGCGAAAAACCGACCGTTTATAAAAAAATGCGTCAACTTTCTTTTTAGCTAGGCACGGCCATGAACGTCAGAATTTTATATTCGCCAGACCGTCACAATTTTATATTTCTGTGTCGAATTTTTTCAGGTTTCTGAAACGCGAGATGTCACACAAAAACAACTTTAAGCTTGAAATAGCAATTCTTGATATAAACTCCTGAAAATTAATTATTTTATTTAAAAAAAAGTCTCAATAACTATATAGTTTAGTTTTTATTTGGTAGTTTTTTTCTAATTTTTCATCGGCAATTTTAAATACAGTCCAATCTCGATTTACTGTCGGTTTTGGTGATGAAGCAAACAATAGATCCAGAGTCTCGGAACTTTCCATTCTATGTTTTATTTTGTGTATCTCATATTTCTCTCTTTCTGTTTTGTCACGCCTGAGTGAACACCGCCAGTCTCTGCGCAGCTCCTCGCACTCATCGCCACGGCACAGCCTCCATTTTCAGAAACGCTTAATCCAGAATCACTAAATCCAGGTTCGACTATATTTATAAAATGTTAGAAAAATGATTCCCCTTGAAGAAACATAAGCTTTAATAAGTAAAACATGAGTGCGTAAATGAGCTAATATTAATTTAATTTAATTTTTTTTCTTACGCAAAAGATAAAATCTTCCCTTATCTATGGCATTATAAGCAAACTGACAAAGCTCTTTATAATCAGGTTGTGAGTAAAGCGCTGATTACATTATCCAAACAGTTTTCCTTTCTCTTACATTGTGCCTGTCCAGAGAAAAATGAATATCTTTATTCTACTTCTTACGTGCATAGCTTTTCTTGATTTTACAAGTAAGTGTGATATAATATGAAAATAATACTAATAAACAATGAAACGTCCTCATATAAAAACACCACAGAGTTTTTTAAACAATTGGCAAATAATTTTATCAGTCATCTGATAAAAATAGGTTTTGTGTTTGCGTGTTCCATAAATTCATTCCCCTTTTTTCGGATTTTCATGTATGGCGTGCGCAAATTTTTTTGAATCGGCAAGAAAGAAAGTACATTTTTTTCGTTGGAAAAGATTGTACTTAGAGATTCTGTAAGCTACGTGAACTTTAACAGATATTGTCTATAAGAAAAAAAGACGTTTTTGTAAATTCTATTCATAATCGTCAGCATTAGGTAAATAGAGTTAAAAATAAAAAATTTTCTTAACAATTAGGTGCAAAATACAAATAAATAATTACTTTTCAAAATATCAGCCTCATAAATCTATTTTATAAGTTCCTCAAAAAACGTGATAAGTGAAGTATTAGGTTTTGCAAGTTTCTCGCTCGAATTATAATTTTTTGCAGCTTTTTCATAAAAATTGTTTGTAAAACATAAAATACTACTTTCTAATTATAATTAGATGTTTATATGATTTTTTTAACTTTTCCCTTAGAATGAGGTAAAAATTAATTTAATTAAATAAATATAATTTTTAAGCAATGTATTTTATTGTTTATAATTATCTTCTCTTATATAACTGCAAGAAAGTTACATATTTCTTCTAAACTTTTATATTTTGCTTTGGGTTTATAAAGAAGTAATAATTAAAAGAAATGAAAATAACTTTTGAAACAATCTTTAAAAGTAAGAAGAAAGTTGAAATTTTAGAAAAAAATCTCACCTTGGTAGAAATACCCGAAGAGAAAATCTAGTTAGAAACGATAAAAAATTTTTTAAACAATTATATTTGTTAACTTGTATTAATTATAATTAGATAAAATTATAATTTTACTAATTATAATCAATTAAAATTACTATAGGAAAATATAGTTATAAACAATAATTATTGGTTTACATAATCATGTTTATAAAACTTAATTAATTATTTCCACACTCGAGGTGTAAAATAGTCAAAAAGTCGAAAACTTCAAATAAAAACCGCAGCTTCCTAGCATTGTTCAAAGATAATATTATTAAAAATAGTAATCAAATTTTCAAATAATTATTTTTGTTAACCTCAACATATTATTACCTCACACTAATTGAACAATGGACAAGAAGTTGAACATTTTAGAAAAACTGCAACATTCTAGCATTATTGTTAATTGTTCAATTGATGATTAAAAACAATAAATTGCTTAGAGAATTATTTCTGTTAATTTTAATTGATTGTTGCCTCGATCTAACTGAAAAGTTGAAAATAAATTGAAAATTTCAGAAAACACCGCGTCTTTCTTGCCCTATTTTAAAATAAAATTGAGGAAAAATTATTTAAACATATTTTTTAAACATTTCATTAACAAAATATACCATTTGTTCCATATTCCCCCAAAAAGTCATAATTAGTGCCAACAACTCGCAAACCCAAATGGGGATAATATTCTAAAACTTATTATTCACCAGTATTTCATAGCTAATTAAGAAGATAAATGTGGAATTAAACCCGTTCACCTAATACTGACGATTCTGAATAAAATTGAAAAAGCGTCCTTTTATTTAGAGGAAATACGTGTTAAACTTCATGAGGCTCGTAAAACTTCTAAATATCTTTTTCTTTTTTTTAGAACGTATTTAGTTTTTTTCGTTTGTATTTGAAAAGTTTATTCTTTTCGAAAATTTCCCGTTCAAATTTAAAATTGTATTTCATATGGAAAATTCCAACACGGAATTCTATTCCATTGTAATTATATTTGAAATACAGATATAAGTGGTAAAATAATACATATATTTTAAGTAGAGCATAGTACAATAAAGCCATAAACTATTTTTAACTTTGTTGGCTTTCTTATGAATTATGAGTATTGGTACACTTTTGACGTAAATCAAAAAGTAATAATTAATCTGAAAGAATGGTATGCTTGATAATTATTATTAGTATAATTTACTACGTTATTTACTAAATAGTAATTATTATTAGTCATAAGATATATTTTAAAGAACTATAGGAATTTTTTAAATATATAAGAAACAATTTTTTTGTATTTCGTAATTCAGGATTTTGTTCTGCCATTTGCGGTAACTATATTAAATTGATAAAATAAAACAATTTTCCGTCTTGAGTTGGTATTTAAACAAAAAATAAAAGCGAAGAAAATTATTTTTCAGATCTAGAATGGCCTAGAGTAAGAAATAAAATTAGTAAAAGGAATAAATTTAGGGGTTAGCGTTTGAAAAATTATTATTTTATTTTTTTAGTTTTCATCTTAGGTATCATTATAATAATGATTCCTTGAACTGGCCATTCTTTTCTCTATGAAAATAGGCGTTCAGTATTCCATTATTTTTAAATAAATAATTATTACAATAAGGCATAAAAGTAAATCGGAATTCGAAATTAATGAAATTCATTTATGATATTTATTTTTAATCAAATGTTTAATTTTCTCAACAATCATAATGATAAAAAATTAAAGCACGCGACGAATCTCGCATGTTTGGTTTCGCAGACATTTTTATTCAAGTATAATAATTTTTTATAATTACCTAGCAAATCGTAATATTTATTCGTGTGCGTATGTCAGCTTCAGCAGTATTTTTTACTCTTTACATTTAAATACACAGATATAGATACTTTTTTAAATCTTTCAATAAAATAACTTCAACTAATATCGAAACTGAAAGTTCTGACACTTGGGAAAAAGTAGCTCTATCTCAGTGAAAAAATTACATTGAGTTCACATTCAGCAAAGTTAATTGAAAATATTTCTACCCGTTAAATGAACTTTCTCATATATCGATGAAAAAATTGTTGTCAATGTAAGAGCAACACATCTGTAGAAAATCACTGTTGACGAAGCCTAGATTTTTAAAATACACTTTCAGCCGTTCCTAATGTCGCAAAACTTTCCGGAAAATGGAAAAAATGCAAGTGGATTACTTGTCTTTTTGTAAATAGAGCCCAAGTTAAAAAATATTAAAAATTCTCATCACCAGAATTCTTAATACAAGAAAAAATTATCTCCGGCTTGAATGGATATATCGAGACGAATCAAGAACTTAAAGAAAGCATCTAGTATACTGATAAATCTCAGGCCCATAAAATCCGCTTGAATCTTTTCCATTTTTTCCTGACTGTTTTGCGACTTTAGGAACAGCTGAAAGTTAACTTTTGAATTCTAGCCTTCGTCAACATTGATTTTCTCCAGATTTATTGCTCATAGAACAACAAAAATTCTTTCACCGATATATGAGAAACGTCATTTAACTGGTAGAAAGATTTTGGATCAGATTTTCTAAATGCGAACTCAGTGCGCTGTAAAGTTTCTAAACGCGACTTGTAGATTCAGCAAAAAGCGGAATACACAATCCATTATGAACGAGCATGAAGTTTGCCGAGCGAGCGTAGCCAGCTTGGTAAATCATGCTAGTTGGTAATTGACGTATCCGCCTGTTGCTCACGATGCTTTCCCTAATACCGCTGCCAGGAACGTATTTTCTTGTTGGAGAGATTCTCAAATGCATGAAGAAGGGGTACCTTTCGGATGTGCAGATGAAGGGAGGTGTACTTGGCGGATACGCGTAGAGTTAATTAATCTTCTAGCGAATTAAGGCTTATTCAATTCACGGTAACGTCAGCAATCGATAAAACTTCAACTTCGATTCTCCTTAACAAGCATGTTAGACGCATTTCCGGCGCGGATATAGCGGAACATTAGATTGTACAAAAAGCGGAATACAGCGTCTGTTGTCAACGAGCAGGAAATCTACCGTCCGAGCATAGCGAGCACGGCAAATCAAGCAAGTTGGTAATCGACGCCTCCCGCTCGTTGCGCACGATGCTTTCCCTAATACCGCTGTCAGGAACGTATTTGCTTGTTGAGGAGATTCTAATATGCATGGAGAAGCGGTACCTGGCGGATGTGCAGATGAAGGGAGGTGTACCTGGCGTATACGCGTAGAATTTATTAACCTTCTAGCGAATTAAGGGTTATTCAGTTCACGGTGACGTCAGAAACCGATAAAAGTCCAACTTCGATTCTCCTTAACAAGCATGTTATATGCATGTTCCGGCGCGGAAAGAGGGGAGCATTAGATTGTACAACAAGCGGAATACAGCGTCTATTGTCAACGAGCAGGAAATATACCGTCCGAGCATAGCGAGCACGGAAAATCAAGCAAGTTGGTAATTGACGCCTCCTGCTCGTTGCATACGATGATTTCCCTAATCACCGCAGACGGGAACGAGCGACTACACTCATTTAGAAAAATCTAAGCTTCGATGTGCAGTTGAACAGATAAGGGGTAGATTGGGGATGCGCATATGGCATTACTTATTTCTCTAGAGGACTAAATTTCACTTTACTTGGCTTTGACGTCAAAAATCGAGAAAGAACAGCTTAGATTATTCAGAAAGAGCGTGAAAATCGCAAGTTCTGGCGCCGACATGAGGATTTGTTTGAGAGTAAATTCTTTTTGAGCTGATTTTAAACGCCTCAAAAGACACTAATATCCGGAATTATAACAATGTGAAGAAAAAACCCATTAATTATACTTTTTTTATCATAAAATTAGGTACGGTTTTGAGAAGTCCATGTGCACAAAGGGCAGATCCATCAGCCACGGTTAGAGATTCTTATCAACGTGTCCGTGTATTTGTGCAGCTGACAGATGATCGTGTTTATTCTGGTTTTTTCCATCGTCGCATTGGCCGTTCAATACCTAGGTGGGTTCTACAACGAAATCCAACATTTGAGTCAGAAGGGAGAGCTTATATAAAAAGGCCTGGTGGTGAAGGTGCAGTTTCAGTTATTGAACCTCTTCAACATAGTATCAATCTTAATGATGATATCCCTGAAAAACACCGTTGCTGGCTATTAATGAAAGGTGGAACACTTTTATCAGCAGATCTTCGCCTTTATAATTATGAAACACTGCCACAAACTAGTCTCTCGCGCTGTTTTGT
This sequence comes from Acraspis erinacei, assembly GCA_035041075.1. NCBI lineage: Eukaryota > Metazoa > Arthropoda > Insecta > Hymenoptera > Cynipidae > Acraspis > Acraspis erinacei. The sequence continues at coordinate 993,399 of JAWWLR010000003.1, forward strand.
AATAACGCCAAATGATAACACTGTTTATGTAGGCGAACTGGATTACAACCACAGTCGCCGTCCTAGCTGGATTGTATAAACCTTGGATATTAAGAACTAGATATTAAAGAGTTAGCGTTTTTTAGTAGAAAATGACTTGTAATATTCATTTTTCTCAGTACTGGGCCACTGAGAAATCCTTATATACATTTAAAGAAAACTTTTATCTGAAGCCTTTGTAACATTTACGAACAAACATACTATTGTCCGGCAATTTATCGTTTTCTGTCTTATCACAATTTTTTTTAGGTTTTATATTTCTAATTATTTAGATTTATGTATAATCTTGAATGTTCTAGTTTTTAAAATTGCCTTATAGCTCTAGTATGGTAAGTATGGTATAAGTAGAGTCACGGGTGAAGAGGAGGCAATTCTCAAAGTTTCTTGATAATGAAGAGTCCTTGTTATAATAAATTCCTCGACTAAAAATATTCAGGAGGTCTATTGAAAATTTATATAGAACAATAAAAAACGAAAGCACACAGCCATCCCCGTCACCTTTTTGAATGTTCGAGTTCTTGTTCTCAAGATCCAATCTCTTCTTGATCAGAGAAGTCCAAAAATTGGTCGCTCCAAGCCAATTGAATTACTTCTACTAAAAAAATCGATTGAAAGTTCTGAATGCACATGTAGGAGGATTAGACTGGAGAATTGTCTTTCTAAGTCATTTGATTGAAATGATTCCTCAAATTCGTTTTTAAATGACAGACAACAATTCGGTGAGGACGAGGCAAACGTTGATGACGAAGCCGAGGACAGTTCTAAAAAGGATGAAGTATCAAGGTTTTTAACCAAACCCATAGACAGAGCATCTCATAGCAATCAAGCGACATTACATCTGCTTTCATTGTGGATAAGAGCAAAATAAGGTGTGAGAAACTTAAAGCTGCTCGGAATTTAAAACCATTTACCGCAGATGATGATGCAATTAAAAGCCTATACTTTGATGATCAAAAAACAGGACACAATAATCGTTAGAAAAGAGCAATTATCGCTTGTGTCTGCACATAACTCTCAATATGCTGTTCACGTAAAACCATCCTCTGCCTCTGCACAGGGAAAAAAGGTTAGTTTTTAGTTAATTGTGAACAAACTCCACGGTGGCTTCGATAAGGTTTATGTTCTTGGTTGGAACGGAGCAAACATCAATAATAATAGTTAGAAGGGTGTCAACCTTCGAAACTACATCCAGTTTCTAATCTTACACAGATCCCTTATATTAAAACCTACCTAAATATGGAAAGCTTCCTGTAGCGACATTTAAACCAATTAAATATTACTTACCTTATCATGATCCAGAAGATCTGAGAAAACGCAGTTAGGACCTGAGATACTTGTTCCGGATATCTCAGGTCATTAACTCCGGAGCATGCCCGAAGGGGATTTTCTTCATGATCCATGGCAAACCAAACACAGCTCGCTGGTTGAAAAATGCAGACTTGGATTAGAAAACTCGCAATTCTTGTTTGTTTATCAACAAATTATGAAATTTTGAGCACATTTTCGTTTAAAAATATTGAGAATGTGGACTGCTTAGAAAGTTACGCCTTTGTCCTTAATCTCTCGGAAGCATCGAATTTGTAATTTAAAATCAAAAGGAATACTACTTAACCCACCCTCGACCATGTTCTCCAATTTGCAGCAACTCTCTACACAAGTTCAAAATATCAGAAAGTGGTTTAAACTATTTAGGCATGTTGTGCAACACAGCAAAGGTGATGCCGAATGCCAGTCGCTCCGAAAATGCATTGCGGGTATCGAGTGTGTTCGCTGGGCGTTCGTTAGAGGTCATGATGCAGCTGATTCTGATTGAAACTCTGGAGCGTCGATTGAACTACCCTGATAGTGAGTCTAAATAATCTCTTGATATTTAAACAGATCATACAATTAATCAACATTTCTTCACTAACGGTTTTGGTTTTTATTGTACAAACAAAAATAATGTAACAAAAATTCAATTTTGCGTTTAAACTATTCAAGGGTGGTTGCTTGTTGAAGCGACGATTTGTTGCAATGAAATTGATTGATAATCGATTTAAACAGAAATATTTTTTAAATCTGCAGAATTATTTACTCGTTGTTAAATATTCTTTTCGATTCAATGAACAATTATTTACCTGGGAAAATATTTATTTCACTCAAAGAAATCAAAATTACTTGAACCATACCTGAATTAATTACTTAATTTAAATACGTATCTACTCCATCAAAACATCGACTTAAATGAAATTAGAAAATATTTGTCAGGGTGTGACAAAAATCCCCAACAAAAATGGGATGCTTAGCCCGCTACACTTCTGAAGGTTCTATGTGTAATAAATCAAGTAGGAATGGAAAATTCTAATATCTAAGGTAAACATTATTTCTCCTTAGTGCAATAATATTTTATCGAATCTATAAGCTCTGTAGTCATACAGTGAAGGCTGACTTTTGTACTCACTTTCAAACCTTTAATTGATTAAAGAAGTGGATGATTAATAAAATTTCCAAAAATCATTTTAAGTTCTTTATGGTTTTCTCCGTCCAGAGAAAATGAAAATATTCATTATACTTTTCTTCTATATCGTTTTTCTAGATTTTTCAAGTAAGTGTGATGTAATATTATAATAATATTATTAACAATTAAGAACGTTCCTCGCAGGAAAATGTATTGGAAATTCAAAGTGTCTTTGAACAAAGGGAATTCGCATGTTCTTTTCAATTTCAATGCCAAAGTTGGGATCACTGGTTCTTTTATTCTAAAACAGAAGAGAAAAAATGTTTCTGCAATTGATAACTATTCTGTATTTTGTCCATACGCTCTTCCTTTCATGGGTCTGAGACTCTTTAAATAACCATTAAATGTTTTCTTACAAACAAATTTTCTATACTACATCACTAATTATCTATTACATATCGTCTTAACTATTATTATTACTCCTGAACGCTTGCGACCTGGCCCTGGGCATCCGTTTCTTGTTTTCACTACCAATATAAAAATTATGACTATTCCACGACACTAGTTCCTAATTCTGCTTCTTTAGAAGTCATTTGTTGGCCTTTCTTAACCCTGTGCACCCTCCCTCACCCCGCCCTCTCACTATCTGTCTCTTAGATCTTCCAGCATCTGCATCCATTCCTTCCACTGACCATTTTCCTTCTAAATCAACTTTACGCTCTCTTCCATGCAGTCCCGTCACGCTTCGTCAATTTGTTCTGCATTTTAATCTTTTTTAGGTACTCGCGTTGCTGCTCCCTCTTAACCATTCGATACCATATTTTTCACCTTAAATCCGCGATTTTTTATCTTACCTCTCCTTGTGCTTCAGTCAGCTCTTTCTTTTTTCCCTGCAAATCTCTACGCCTTACTTGCATACCACATTCAAAGTACATTTCATGCTTCTCTTCCTCCCATTTCAGGCCCACGTTTCCTTTTGTAATCCTGTTTTCCTAATCCGTTTTTTAGTTTCTCTTCAAAATTCCAGGATCTTTTCAGTTGCCTGACCACCATTTTCTCTCGTCCTATTACTTCCACCGTCTATAATCTGAGTAGCTCCAACACCCAACCCCCCATAATGTCTATATCCCCCTCACTTTCTCCCTGACCTTTCTCAATTAACGGCACTACCAGCACTACCTTGCGTATCCTCCAAATCTCTTCTTCCACTCCTATTTCTATATATTTCAGTGCATCATTTTACAGACCATCCGAACCTGTTACCTTTTTTATTTTCAGCCTTGTAATTACCTCACCAACTCTTCTCTACTAATCTCGTTTCCGCTGCCCGCACGCCCCGCTATCGCTTTTGTTTGATCATTTGCCCTATTTTCCAAATTCCCCAACAAACCCTTGAAATACTCCGTTCATTTATCCACTCCGACATCTTTATTGATGCCCTATCTTCCTCCTCTTATTTTGCATGTCACTTTCCATTTCTTCTCTCCCTTCAGCCTTCTTCCTTTCCTCTACCCCATTCAGCTCTATCTGGAATGTATTGTCACTTCGTAGGGGGCCTTTCTCTTTTTCCATTTTTCTGCAAATTCCCTAAACTTCGCTGCCCCTGAACTTTCCATTTTGAATTCCCTAATTTAAGCTTTTGTGGTTTCAGCTATACCTGTATTCATGAGTTTTTCTTCGTCTCAGCTGCTACTGTCATTACAAATAAACCATCCCGCTTCTCCCAACAAGTCCAGAAGCCTCCTGTTCTCCGGATCCGTTCTCCTATGTTTAGAGTCCTCCCCAATCAGCATTAACCCCTCCTCCTATGCCTCTATCCAATTCTTTATTGTTCTCCATTCAAACTCTATCGAATATTTAGGTCCCGGAAGCTGGCACTACAAGATTGTCATATCGATATGGGCACTATGCCATAATTTAGTGCTTATTTAGTGCTAATTTATGCTGCATAAAAAAAATTTTG
>JAWWLR010000003.1:1008161-1020187 GCA_035041075.1 Acraspis erinacei
ACCAATTTGACTTCAGGATCAACAATCTTGACAAATCCCTCAACAACCATTCATCTACAGTTAATACTAAAGTAGATACCCTTGACCTACGATTGCAGACTCATGAAGGAAAAGTAATTGCATTGAATAACAAGATCGAGGTAGAATCAGCACCTGAATAGCAATCTTCAAATTCTATTCTTCAAATTGTATGACAAATTTTATGTTCTGTTATCGAAATTTTTAAAATTAGTACTCCAGATACTTTAATTGAGTAGCTGAAGATAATACGTATAAATAGTAATACAAAATAGATCTTTTATTCAAATCTGAAGAATTAATGTTATATGGTGTAATTATATTGACCGAAATATGGCGCAAGCCGTCAAAAAATTCCTCTAAAATATTTTAGGGCACAAAATGTAGTGTATTTCTTGATGATCTAGAACAAAGAAGAGGAGAGAGGATAATAGAGATTAGTAAAAATTTCACTTAACAATTTTTGTCATTGTCCGGTGTGAGCTGGCATTTCAACTCTCTCATTTTTATTTTCCTCAATTTCTCGCCTAAAAATTTGGCTAGCTTCATTATTTGCTTTGTTTATCTCCGTTTGAGAACCAAAACACTTTTTGATAACATTTTTAATTTCCCCCAAGTTTAGATCCTTTTTTCTGTACTTTTACGGTAGTAGTTTCCTGAAATTGTCATGCGGTTTCCAATTAAAAAAGTGAAATAAAACACACAAAAAATTTCCGATCATAGATGCCCGAAAAATGTGTTTGTTTTGTTAAAGTTTTTTTTTTTTAAATCATAAAAAATTGATCAACTAATAACGTCCTGATTGGATTACTTGCAACCTAATGTGTTTTCTTCCTACTTGTGCCGTACCACAGGAAATTCATGGCTATGGGAGTGAATATTAAATGTAGATAATACGACTTCCCATACTGGTGAACCCGACGCTGAAAAGGACGCCTGAAATTCATCCTCAGAAATCAACCTCTGTAGCTGGCTCCTGAAGCATCAGCATGCTCTATCTGCAATATAAGTGAGTCAACGATGCATTGAAGCAGTGACAACCAAAGAAGTGAACATTTTCTTAAAGAAAGAATGCCATACACCTAGTAGAACCACGCCTTATTTACATACATGACGCCGCTCGGGCATTATTCATCAATAACTTCCTTGAAAGCGCCAAGGACACTTTTCGAGCTGTCTCCAACTCCCTCAGCTTGTAGGGATAAAATCACGTCACAACCGTGTCACTCAACAACGCAGTTCTCACTCCCTCTCACTAATACACTCGCACCTGAGAGGGAAGGCAGACTTTAGCAGACATTCCGCCAAACGCAACGCGCAGCAACTGCAAGTTCCGAACATCCTCACAAGCGTAGTTATTGCAAGTCTCTTTTTATTCGCGGAATTTTAGGCAACATTAACGCGGCATTCCCTTTTTTGTACTTTGTGGCGAACGCAGCATAGTATAATCAGCACCTACTCGATGTCCTCTGAATCCTGTTAACGTCAGTTCCTAAAAGGATAAGTTCTAAGTTCGGGGAAACCCTCCCTAATCCTCGGGTGCCTCCGAGCCCTAAAACTAGGCACAATCGGCTGTCCAGAAGTAGCGGCTACTTCCAATGAATCCCGTTACCGCTCGCGATCTAGATCGCGTTCTGGAGATTTTCGAAATCGGGATCCATCCAGCCCGTGTTCGTACTACAACAAATACGGTCATGAAGCCCTTCAATGCGTCAAGCCCTGCTCATGGAACAACAGCCGATCCAAAAGGACGGAAAACTAAAAGAGCCTTCCCACATAGAGAAAGTGGGCTTCGACGGCAAGATCAAACGCGCCCATTTCCGGGATCGAGAAACGGGCATGATATTTCTTGTCGGCAGAGATTCAGACATATCCATCCTCCCTGCGAGAAAGGATCTTAAATCTAAATCAGCGGCTTTGGTGCTCTTCGCAGCAAACAATTCGCGAATTTCCACTTACGGAGAGAAACACCTATTTCTCAGTCTTGGTCTTCGCGGAGACTTCGGGTGAAACATCTGCGTGGCAGTGGTGCCTTAGCCTATTATACGTGCCGACCTTCTGGCATATTGCGGCCTGCTCGTTGAGGTACGGCAACGCCGACCAATCGATTCCATGAGCGTACTCTGCATTATGGGATCTATAAAAGGTGCTCCTCACCATAGCATTAGCACAACAGATCGATCCTGGGCGTACTTCAAGATCCTAAGCGAACTCCCAAAGCTTAGCGGATTAGCTCAGGCATCGTCACGGATTCCTGACAGTGTGTTTCACCACATACTCACTCGTGGTCCACTCGCCTCCGAACGCGCTCGCTGACTAAACCCGGAAAAACTAGCCACAGCCAAAGCACAATTTAGACACGAAGTCGATAACGGGATCTGCAGACCTTCAAACGGTCCCTGCGCCTCGCCTAACCACATGGCCCGTAAAAAAACGGGCAATGGAGAATTTGCCGCGACTGCTGCTGTCTCAATGCCGTGAAGGTCCCAGATCGCTACCCGGAACCTAACCTGCATGCCTTTCGACACAATCTTCACGGTAAATCGGTGTTTTCAAACCTCGGCCTACAAATGGCTCGCGTATATCGACGACATACTCATTGCGTCCTCTGACTTCGAGGAGTATGATCGTCGACGCAAATTACGCCATGTTGCTCACGTACATGAACCCCTCAATCGCTTTCTACCGAACTCTCGCAAAAATAACAAGCGCACGATCGAGTGGAATCCTGATACCGAAGCAGCATTTGTAAGGGTTAAACGCGAAGTTTCCAACATTACTCTGTGCGCCTACCCCTCACTCGAGGCAGAAACACGTCTCTACACGGATGCTTCTGACACCTTCGCTTCAACAAAGCCTAAGCGGTGGATGGAAGCCCCTCGAATTTTCCTCGCGAAAATTAAGTCCGGCCCAGCGCAACCACAGAGCCTACGGTAGATAGCTGACTGCTGTCTTCGAGGCGGTCAAATACTTCCGTCAGTCCCTGGAAGGTCGCGAATTCAAGGACGTGACGGACCACAAATCTCTCGTCTATGCCTGGTACCGACAACGTCGTGGCTGACACCTCTCGCGAGTCAGTGCTGTCACACATCCCGAGAAAGACATGCCTCTGCCAACGGAGATCCGAATTTCCGAACTCTCAGAGGCCCAGCAGGCCGAACGCAAGGTACGGCATTAATGCACGTCTTCAAAATTCTCCCTCCAAGTTAGAAAGATCATGTGGGGCCCAGGAAAACATCGGTTTACTGCGAATCGTCGGGAGAAGTCTTTCGTCCAATGATTCCCACCTCATTGCGAAAACGCGTGTTCAAGACATTCCACCAAACCTCGCACTCCAACGCAAGACATATCTAGGTGGTTAAGATCATGCACATTGATATTTTCGGCCTCCTTCCTGAGTGCGATGGTTATAAATACTTACTCACGATAATCAACCGCTTTCCTTGATGGCTTGAGGCTATCCCCCTACGAAAAATCGAGGCCGCCACAGTTTTCCGAGCCTTCTACGATGATTGGGTCAAATGATTTGGGTCCCGAGAGACCCTGTCAATCGATTAGGGTCGACAATGCGAGTCGCGCCCGAATCGCTCAATAAAAGCTGCAATCATGTGCCACGCCACCCGCAAATGGACTAAGAACTAAGAAATGCTCGGACTAAGAACCAGTGTTCTTGACTAGGGCTCGTCCCCCACAGAATTTCTATACGGAACACGCCTATGTATTCCAGGCGAGTTCCTTATTCCAGACGATCGCACCCCGGACCCACAGGCCTTCCTCGACGAAGTCCAAGTCCACATGAAAAACGTCAAACCCATTCCGGTCGAGCATCGACACTGCAGTGCATGCTTTGTATAACAAAAATTAGGCACCTGTTGGCACGTATTCCTACGTGTGGGAGACATGACGAAGTCACTCGAACCTCCATACTCCGGACCACATCTGGTTATCCGCGTTATGAAGATAAATTGACGACCTATGTTTTCCAGAAAGCGAAACCTCGACCACGTCTGACAAAAACACGTCACTCAATCAAACAATTATTAATCTTGATCAAGCAGCTCATTTGGTCCAAGACGTCGACAAGTCACCCTTGCTCTGAGCGACAAATTCCCTTGATCCTACGAAACTCCGCGAAGGAAAGGGTGACCTTTAAACCATAAGGCTGACAGTCAAACCTTACATACTCACTTACATTGTAGCATAACCTAAAGTACCCGTTATAAGACTTGCCTGCCATATTATATGTCAAGCCATTAGAAAGTTTAGTATAGCTTAGGCTAAACGACTTCTTTTTTATGATCTCAACATTATAAAATCCAAAATTGTCTTTAAATAAAAGAAAAGAAATAGACCTTTATCTATCACTATCTATCATCTCTAATTAACCACTTTTAACTAATCCACACAAAGATTATTTTACGTTAGCATACTTTATACTATCAAATTTTATATATCTAAGAAGTTTCATATGCAATGTTACAAAACAGTCTGTATTATATATCTTATCATTAATTTTAATCAACTGAATATGTATATAGACCTTAAAGTCCCTTTGTAATATCTATTAATTCACGATTAACATAGAAAATTAATACCCATCAACGGAATTTTATCAACGTATAAACCTGGCACCCATTTGTAACTAATAATAACAACGCGTAATCTACGCAACTCCTCATATACAAATGAATTTCAAAATTATGATATCAATCGATGCATTACTACATGCCTTACATTATGTATTTGTTCGTATTAGTATTGTAAATACTAGGGGGAAGTATGTGGGGAGCGAACAAGTTGCCGTTACGTGCCTGGTTGAGTCCTTCTTCTTTGCGCTTGCGCGACGAGTCTGGCGACTCACTTACCGTGCTACGTGCACGGCGCAAGGATGCTTGACCTATCCGTATCATAGATTCAACGGGGGTGTTCCTCCGTGTTCTATCTCTCTTTCTCTCTTTCGCCACCATCATTAATGGCGTCTGTGTATCAGCTGTGAGTTAATGAACTAAACTCTTGATTAGATTACCTGCAACCTAATGTGTTTTCTTCCTACTGGTGAAGTACCAGAGTAAACGCATGGCTATGTGAATGAATATTAAATGTCGATAATACTTTTTTTAAAGGGAAAATTTAAGGTGACAAGCGGCAAAAGTCTTGGGAGCCTCAAGTTGCAAAAGGTACTTCTGGTGGTTGACAGAAAGATTACTGGCAGTGCTGGCTGTTAATTGGACCGGTAGGCAATTTTCCATACGACACGACGGTGAACTTTGAGTAGGCCGATGTCGAGCGCGGTAGAGAGTCCGTTTTAAAAAAGTGTAAGCGAAATGTAGGCCCACCCTAAAAAAGAGGGCCATTCAGAGAAGGAGACTCGCGGGGTGTTGATAAGCTTCATGCGGGGATTGAGGGGGACTTAATGCGGTCTATGGAGCAGATGAGGCAGATGGAAAATATTACGGAGGACTTGATGGTCAGAGATGAGAAATGGGAAAGGAGGTAAAACAGCTGAAGGAGAAAATAGAAGGATTAGAGGGAGAGGTGGTGTGGTTGAGGAAAGCAAAATAAGGTACAATGAAGCAGATGCTAGAAGAGATTAGAGTGTGGAAGTAAAGGGAGGAAAAAAGGCTTGAGAAGGTGGTGAGTAGGTCGGAAATAGAAGTAGATGACAGGAGGAGGGCAAGAAGAAAGGTATTTGGGATAGAGAATATGGTAGATGAAAAAGTGGGAGACCGTAGGAATGAAAAGGAGGAGAGAGTAGAATTGCAATGGATTTGAGAATGGGGGGAAAAGAGAAGGCAGAAAGGAAGAAATAAAGGTTGTGGAAGTCCTGCTATAGAGAATAGGCTGGTTTAATCACAATTTCACGATGAAGGAAAGGGATGGATGGAGAATGTTGAACAACAGGGATAGGAGTGAGAGGTGTGAAAAGAGGGCAGCGAAGGTAGGGTATCAAAATAAGAAAGTGAGACTAGTACATACATGACTAAAGAGATAGGAATGAGATAGACTTGCTAGGAGAAAGAGAGAGACGATATGTTGGTAATGTAGGCGGGGGGCGACTCTAATGCGAAAAATGGGAGGAATGAGGGCCTCTACAGGAAAGTGGAGAGCTCAGAAGGGAAAACGAAGTATAAGAAAATAAATTCGGGGACGGCATATTGATTTGCAGACTAAATCAATCTTACTCTTACCGTAACCTAGAGATGTGAATTTTTATTGGAGAATCAAAGGGAGCTCTGCCATTTAATGCTTGAGTGAAGGTCACCACCCACATATATTGAAAATATTTTTGTGAGCTTTCACACGCGTAATTTCGCAGCTTAAATTTACTTTTACAAGGCTATCAGAATACCTCAATTAGCCGCTGGCATGATTTAACCAATGTATTTGAGTTCCGAGATACCGTCAATATTAAAAAAAAAAAAACTTTTTGATGAGAATCTTCGCTCTTTGCTGTGGCTTCCGAGAGATTTCGCACAATTTAGAGATTCATCATGAGCATTTCCATTCGGTGCAGCTTGTTTCTTGCAGTTTATCCGAAATTTTTCCATTGGAATATGGATTAACTTTCTCCGTTACTGCCTCTTCTGTTGAGCCGAAATCTTAAGTTTGTTCTGCAGGTAAAAGATTAATTTTCTCTGCTCCCTCCGTAGCTTCGGGCAATTATTAACAATCGAAATCACAAAATTTGTATATACAAATTTGTTGGGAAAACCTATTACGATTAAACTCTTCCTACTTAACAGACTTAAAAGCACTTCGTAGTAAAGCATTCATGATCGGCTTAACTAAGCAATACGTTAATTACTTCAATCGGGTGCCAACTTTTCTTTGAAACACAATTTAAATGAATTCCCAGTTTTTTCAGTGTAACGTTCATGACCTCCATAATTTATCGTGCGATATAACAAACTTTCACGGTTTTCGGGAAATGAGCTTTTCCCATATAAAATCCCGTGTTCATTTCAAATGGTTTGCGCACTTATTATATTGCTGACCGGTATAAAAAGAAGAAAATTTATTTTGTCATATCCAATACTAAGATCCAATACCTTAATAATTTCAAATAAATTTATCATTCAAAACTTTCTCCAAATAGAAGATTTTGGGAAATTAATTAAGATGTAACTAAAATACAAACAATCTATGTATGAGTTACATTTATACATAGTACTTTATTTCATGATATCCTAACGTAATAGTATGTTCTTTAATAAAAAGAGAACTAATCGTCGATTTTTTCTTGCAGAATCCAATTCACAGTCCGTTAAAGATTGGCTTGATACTGCCCGCCCGGGTCGTTGGAGACCTTCTTCTCGTCGTAAGTACAGTAATATAATATATAGTTTACAGAACATTTTTCGGCTTTCCGCAAATAAAAATTCGTCTAATGCAATCCGCCATCTTCTCCAATAGATATTATTTCCTAGCTCTATTTGTGTTTTTCCAAAATGAGTAAGCATTCGATGTCTCATTGTTATAAAAAATTTTAAGAATAATATCATCAAAAAGCTTGAGATTATACAAGATATAGCAATAATTATCGTTCCCTTTAGCAATTAATATGAATGAAAGTACAATGATATTTGTATTGTTAAATTGTAATCTCTTGTATCAGCAATGCCTTGTATTTAGGATTAAAATTCCTAAAATTGGTTTAAATTTATGAATAATAGTTTTTTTTTTATGAGTAATAGTTTTCAAGAAAATGTTTGAATATTTTACCAACTGCTGACTTCGTTGTCATGTCGCCATCTATTGAGCCGTAACAAAATAAAAAAGATGTCTGCTTCAGAGAAAGGAGAATTTTTTGTTGAAAACGAACAAATGGGGGGAATGGAGTACCAAAAATTGACAGAAAAAGTACAAGATTGAGCTTCTAAGTAGATCCTATTAAGAGATCTCGAACATATCTGTTTCAGGCGCAACCTTTTTTAAAATAGGCCCAAAATCCGTTTTTTGATACGCTTGACCACCACTTTCGAAAAAACCAGACAAAATAGAAGAACAAATGTTCTTCTGATTATGATTCGATTACTAAAACTCTGCGTAGAAGGCCTATTCTGGATGATTATTTCGGTTACAAAAAACGGAAAGAACATAGCTCTGTGGATTTAACAGAAAATTTTTGATGGACGCAGCAAAATAACTCAGTTAATTGTAGGAAAACTATTTATAACATTAAAATCATTATTTCATTTGTTTTTCGTTGCTGTAGGTTAGATCTAAAGTTGTGATTTTCCAGGACGGGGACGTTCAATGAAGCAAATGTTTACTTTTTTGCGCCTGGAAGTAAATGCGTGACATCCTGGTTAGCCATTCTATATATTTTCAGATTTATTGGAGAAATTTAATTGGTCTAAAATTTGTCTAAAAATCATTATGGATACTTATTGACGCTTCCTCTTATACAAAAGAAGCAATCCCCATAAGCGTGTTAGATGTTTGAAATTTTTAGTTATTTGGTAATAACAACAGTGGCTCTACTTTCATTTGCATAAGATCATCTATCACAAAGGTACGATTTCTTTCAAGAGATTCAAATTCATTAAAAGAGGTCAATTTTTGCAAAAAAGATCTTCCCGGCCCATCTGTTCCCCAGCAAAACATGAACTAAACACTGAATTTAACTACGAGCCTTAGATGAATTATATTTATTTATAAATATTCAATGGATATTTTTTCGTAGTTCAATTTTTTCTTAGTGCCATTACTAGTATAAACTTCGTTCATAACGCTATGGAGAACGTGGTAGATGCGGCAGACCTAAATGGTTCATATTACCTATTGGAGAACACTTCGATCCCGGAAAAATAAATACGTTAGAAAGTCACGAATTATTATCTAGGTCTCGGATATAAGAAAAAAGCATGGGATATTGATGTATTTTCGTAAATAATTGATGAATTCGATATGAAAAGTCCAAAACCGTTCATAACTTTTTTATGTAAATAATAATAAAAATTTTATGAGTAATTGGGACAAGTTTCACAGGGTACTCACTCATGAATACACGCAATGCGTATGAGGACGCGTAGGTCTGGTTTGAGTTCGTCGGAATAGTGTCTGGCCGTTTTATAACATCTATATTGTTTAGCATCAATGGTTGCGCGGCTTTACGCTTTTTTATATTTAAGTCTAACATTTTCAGGATTTAATGTTTAATTCTTTTATCCTGTGGCCGATTCCGGGTTCGCAGGTTGAGTATTTCAAAGGATCGCACCGAGATACAATATTCGGACTTTTTGGACTTCACAACTATATTTAGGAGCTTGTTTCAAAAGGGACTAATCCCTAATTTTAGCGTTAGACTGATCAAAATACAGACGTCTGACAATCTTGAGCGAAGATGGTTTGCTTCAACGGGTACCAGACAATAAACTTGACTGTCATTTCAGGGACGTTGGTCCAAAGTACACTTTCCACAGAATACCCGCCTATTAATTTTAGTGACAGTTTTCTGTTCGAAAGTCTATGGGTCGATTTTTACGACATCTGGATGGCGCCAAAGCCTATTTTATTGATACTAAAAACAGCTTGAAGTCACAAGTATATAACCTTGAATTCATCTTTGATAATTAAACTCTGTATTAGTATAACGAGCACATAACGAATTTGAAACTAAATATGATATTTCAAATTATTTAATTAATAATTTGTCAGATGTTGCGTATTCTGATTTTAATTATTCAATTTGAAAATTTCCACTTCTGAAATAAGCGATAAGTCCCGAATTAGTCTATTAATGGCTGCGACGCAGCACTTTTTTTAACATATCATTTTTATGATCATTTAATAATTTCAAAAATAACTTTTTTTAAAAATTATTGTTAGTTTTTGTCGAAGGTTGGGCTGACACCATCGTAATAGATGGCTCATACATATATAGGACCAAATGTCGGTCCAAAGTCGAGTAGCCAAGGGTGGTTGGCCGTTATCATATAGCTGGTTGGCCTGACCAGTGGCGCACCAAGTTGGAACGATCGCGCGACAGTTAGTCCGACCGTGTGCCGACGGTAAATTTGCACCTCGGTTTTTATTGAAATACATAATTTGTGAGCATATTGAAATAAAACAATTATGGACATGCGAGATTTTATGTTTCATTAAAGAAATTATATGACACTAATTACCAGTTTCCACTTCACCAAGCCCGAAAATGATTCACATATGCAATGCATGCTTGCTAAGAGGAAAAACACAAATATCTCAGAACAATATATATATACACGCTACATCAGAATCTGAATTAGTTACGCTGCACTCAAAAATTCTGCGTTAATTGATTAATCATGCATTTTGAAAAAATGGGGACACTTCATACTCTGGTCTTAACCTTGGAGGTTATTCTTAATTCTATGGGTATGTAAAGAATAAATTAATAACCCTTTTCAAATTTAAATTTTCTTAGGGCGCCGTACGGGATTTTTGAACGAGGAATGAATCCATGAGAAGCATCGCATAACGTCAGGCTCGAGCGTTGTGTTGTGTCATGCTCTGGCAAGGTAGTAGTTTGATCGTGCGTTTTAGTGAATTCCTGAGACACAACATTTTTATTGTAATTAGTCCTTCCGAACATCTATTATAATTTAATTTATCGTACGATAAAGACCTCGTTGTACGACCCCCCCCCTGTCAGCGAAAATCTACGTTTTCGAGAGAAATATTTTCAGACAAAAGTTTCAGGGTTTTGGATGAGAATCTGAATTGTGACCTTTAACCTGACCTTGGCGTTGAATTTCATGGTTATTTCAAGTTAAACTTTTATTTTTCAAATGGAAACCCCTATTTTTGACACCACCAATCGAAAGAACGGAAAATTGTACGCTCAGATACTCGGATGCATCCAGGTCATATGACCGGATGACCTTACGGGTCATTCCAGGGTCGTGTAAACTTAAAAAAAGGTCTAGACAGCTGATGGGCGAAAATATGCGTTAAAAAAAGTTAAAAATGGTATCTGGATACGGTTGACTAAGGCGAGATCCATCGTAAGTCTCATCAGTATACCAAAAAACCCTATCTGGATCCGTCCCACTAAGGGGCACTCCATTCAGGGACTTGCCAAACAAAAAAAAAAGGTCGCATGTGACCACTTTACAGCGAATGTTCAAATTGCTGTCCATGCACACCTTGGTAATTTGCCAATCTGTTATAAGTCCCTCTAACTGCGTGACGATATATTTCCGGTGGTATCATCTGCATCTCCTGTAATATCAACGCCAAGCTCAGCTTGAAGTCCAAAACCCTGAAACTTCTATCTGAAACATTTCTCTCGAAAACGCATGTTTTCGCTAATAGAGGGAGTGGGGTCCGATACTTTTTGATGATCCTGTATATTCAACTAATCAGTAAAAGACACATTTTTGTAGTAAGAATTAGTCATTAGTCTTGGCGGTGATAGATAACCACGAATTATTGGTAACTGTAACAGTCTTGTATAAAACATAATCTAATGATAGAATTAAGTTTTTAAGGGTTTTACAACATATTTGGCACTTAAAGTTGATAAATATTTGGTGTCTTTTCACAGAAATATCATCAGGTATGCCGCCCAAAGAAAGGGACTTTCTTAAGAATTTTGGAAAGGCGAGCGAATCTTCGAGTCATCAAGGTAACCTTAGTAGAAATAAAAATTGATAACAGAAGCGATAATTAATAAAAACTGGAAAACTGTTAATAATCAGTTTACCTAGACAAGATTTTATATGCATGTAAACTTGACCCCAATTCTTAGAATTTTTATTGTTTTAAAAAAGTATACCACATCAGAATTTTATTTTTTCATGGAGCAGCATTTTTGTAGGCTTCCTCACTTTTGAAGCATGCCATCCCATAATATATTTCTATAGAATAAAACAGAATGATAAATACTTCCGCAAGCGCCTAATAATTCCTCTTCTACAGATTGGATCCTTAAAAAAATATTATAGTACATTCAGTACACAAATTCCGAATGAATAAACTTGGCATAGCAAACATTTGTCAATTTCATTGATATCTTTAAAAGC
>JAWWLR010000003.1:1140935-1154377 GCA_035041075.1 Acraspis erinacei
TATTAATTTTCAACCAAAGAAATGAATTTCCAACGAAAAAAAAGAATATTCAAATAAGAAAAATAAAAAACTGTTGAATTCAACCAAAAAAGTTAAATTTTCAACTTTCAGAAAAAAAATTAACTTCTAACAAAAAGAAAACAAAAAAGAAACGAATTCTTAACAAAATAGTTAAATATAAGATATAAATTTTCAACCAAAAAGGAAGAATTTGTAACAAAATAGTTAAATCCAGTAATATAAAGTTAATTTTTCAAATGAAAAAAAACCTGTTTATTTAATTTTATATTGAAGTTTGAAAAAAAATCCCGCTAGCTCTAAAAAAAAATAATAATTCTAAACAAAATACTTCAACCTTCAATGAAAATGATGAACCTTCAACTGCAATAATTGAATATTCAAACAAAGATTTAATAGTTAGATTTTCAGATTAAAAATTAATTTCAGTAAGAAATTCATTTTCAACAAAAAATAAGAAATTTTCACATAAAAAGATGAATTTAAAAAAAGTAGTTAAATCCAGTAATAGACCCCTAATTTTACAAATGAAAAAAAGTGTTATTTAATTTTATATTACAATTTGAAAAAATTCAAGCTCGTCCTCGAAAAAAAAAATAATTTTAAACAAACTTAATTTTCAAATTAAAAAAATAAAGAATATATTTTCAACGGCAATAATTGAATTTTGAAACAAAAAAAGAATTTTGAATTTGCAACTAAATAGTTAAAATTTCAGTTAAAAAAAGACGTTTTCCACCAACAAGGAATGAACTTTCAATAAAACAGGGTGTAGAATTTTTAACTAAAAAAATTAATTTTTAACAAAGAGGATTAATTGTCATTTCTAGATTAGAGTGTAACTTTTCAAAAAATTCCCTGACAACTCCAGGTGAGTAGACAGCCGAAATATATATTTAAAAATTTTTTAATTTCCACAAAATAGTTGAATATACAGTAAAAAAATATAATTTTCAATCAAAAATAAAGAAAATTTCTAATAAAAAGATGAATTTAAAAAAAAATAGTTCAGCCTATTAATATAAAGCTAATTTTGTAAATAAAAAACGAGTTTCTTTAATTTTATATTTCAATTTGAAGAAATTCAAAATCCCTCTCGAAAAAAAATAATTCTAAACAAAATACATTTTCAATAAATTATGTAGAATTTTCAACTAAAAAGATGAATTTTTTCAAAAAAAAATTAATTGTCTACCCAAAAGGACGATTTTTCAAAAAATACAACTGTTAAAGAGAATTTCCTGACAATTCCAGATTTTCACGTAAATAAATAGCCTTTTTAGATAGATTTTTTTATTGAAATTTGAAAAAAATAGTTAAATTTTCAGAAAAAAAGTTCATTTTCAACAAAAAAGGAAGAAATATTATAATAAAAAGATGAATTTTTATTAAAATAGTCAAATCCAATAATATAAATCTAATTTTACAAATTAAATAGAAAACAATTTAATTTTATTTTATATAGCAATTTGAAAAAATTCAAACTCCCTCTCGAAAAAAAATAATTCTAAACAAAATACATCAATTTTCAAACAAAAAATTTAATATTTAAATTTTCAGTTTAAAAATTAATTTGAAAAATAAAAAAAAATCTAGAAAATAGTGAAATTTTCAGTAAGAAAGAAATCATTTTCAGCCAAAAAAGGATAAATTTTCAATAAAAGTATGTAGAATTTTCAACTACAAAAAATGGAATTATTAAAAAGAAAATTAATTGGCCACCCAAAAAGACGAATTTTCAAAATAAAAAAATACAAGGGTAAGCTGATAACCTAAATATATATTTTTTAAATTGAAATTTTAATAAAATAGTTAAATTCTCCGAAGAAAAGTGCATTTTCAACTAAAAAATAAAAAAAATTTCAAATAAAAGGATGAATTTTTATTAAAATAGTCTAATCCAGTAAGATAAATATAATATAAAAAACTTTTAAAAAAACTTGCTTATTTAATTTTATATAGCAATTTGAAAAAGAGTGGAGCTCGCTCTCGAAAAAAAAACTAAACAAAATATTTCAATTTTCAGAGAAAATTATGAATCTTCAACTGCAATAATTGAATTATCAACTAAAAATTTAATACTTAAGTTTTCAGTTAAAAAATTAATCTCCAACCAAAAAATTATGCAAATTTTCAATCAAAAAGGAAGAAATTTTCTAAACAAAAAATTAATTTTTAATGAAAATCAAGAAAATTGTTAAATTTTTAGTTCAAACAAATAATTTTCAACCAAAAAAGGATAAAGTTTAAATAAAAGTCTGTAAAATTTTCAACCGAAAAGATGAATTTATTAAAAATTTGAAATTTTAACAAAATAGTTAAATTTTCAGAAAAAATTTCATTTTCAACCAAAAAGAAAGAAATTTTAAAATAAAAAAAAGATTAATTTGTATTAAAATAGTCAAATCCAATAATATAAATCAAATTTTGCAAATAAAAAAAACCCACTTTTATTCAATTTTATATAGCAATTTAAAACAAAATTAAGCACGCTCTCGAAAAAAAATTCTAAACAAAATACTTCAAATTTCAGCGGAAAATATGAATTTTTAACAATATAGTTAAATCTAGTAATAAAAAGCTAATTTAAGAAATAAAAAAATAAAAAAACGACCTTATTTAATTTTATATTTTAATTTGAAAAATTCAAACTCCCTCTCTAAAAAAAATTATTCTAATCAAAGTACTTTAATTTTCAATTTTAATAATAAAATATAATAAAATAATAAGATTTAATAGTTAAATTTTCAGTTTAAAAATTAATTTCCAACCAAAAAATAATCAAACTTTCAGCAAAATAGTTAAATTTTCAGTTAAAAAAAATTCATTTTCAACTAAAAAGGAAGAAAATTTCTGATAAAAAAATAAATTTTTGATAAAATAGTTAAATCTAGTAATATCAAGCTAATTTTACAAATAAAAAGAAACGATGTTATTTAATTTTATATTTCAATTTGAAAAAATTCAAACTCCCTCTCGAAAAAAAATAATTCTAAGCCAAATACATCAATTTTCAAACAAAATATTTAATAATTAATTTTTCAGTTTAAAAGTTAATTTCAAAAATAAAAAAAAATTCCAGAAAACAGTTAAATTTTCAGTAAAAAAAAAAAATCATTTTCAGCCAAAAAAGGATAAATTTTCAATAAGTCTGTAGAATTTTCAACTAAAAAGATGAAATATTAAAAAGAAAATTAATTGGCTACTCAAAAAGACGAATTTAAAAAAAATACAATTTTTTTTAAAAATTCCCTGACAATTCCAGATTGTCAGGTAAGCGATATCCTACATATATATTTTTTTAATTGAAATTTTAACAAAATAGTTAAATTCTCCTAAGAAAATAACATTATCAACTAAAAAATAAAAAAATAAAATAAAAGTAAGAAATTTTTATTAAAATAGTCAAATCCAATAACATAAATCAAGTTTTAAAAATAAAAAAAAAAATACTTTTATTCAATTTCATATAGCAATTTGAAAAAAAGAATAAGCACGCTCTCGAAAAAAAATTCTAAACAAAATACTTCAAATTTCAGCGGAAATTATGAATTTTTAATAAAATAGTTAAATCTAGTAATATCAAGCTAATTTTACAAATAAAAAAAGATTTTATTGAATTTTATAATTCTAAACAAAATACAACAATTTTCAAACAACAAATTTAATAGTTAAATTTTCAATTTAAAAATTAATTTACAACAAAAAAAAATTCAAGAAAATAGTTCAATTTTCAGTTAAGAAAAATAATTTTCAGCCAAAAAAGAATAAATTTTCAATAAAAGTCTGTAGAATTTTCAACTAAAAAGATGAAATTATTAAAAAGAAAATTAATTGCATACCCAAAAAGCCGAATTTTCAAAAAAAAAACAAAAACAATTTTTAAAGAAAATTTCCCTGACCAAATACTTCAATTTTCAGCGAAAATTATGAATCTTCAACTGCAATAATTGAACTTAATACTTAAGTTTTTAGTTTAAAAACTAATTTTCAACCAAAAAGGAAGAAATTTTCTAATAAAGGGATAAATTATTAATAAAAATCAAGAAAATCGTTAAGTTTTCAGTTAAAAAAAAATTATTTTCAACCAAAAAAGGATAAATTTTCAATAAAAATTCCAATCAATTTTATATAGCAATTTGAAAAAAATTAAGCACGCTCTCGAAAACAAATTCTTCAAATTTCAGCGGAAATTATGAATGTTGAAGAAAATAGTTAAATCAGGTAATAAAAAGCTAATTTTAAAAATAAAAAAAACGAACTCATTTAATTCTATATTTTAACTTAAAAAAATTCAAACTCCCTCTCTAAAAAAATTATTCTAAACAAAATACTTCAATTTTAAATTTTAATAATAAAATATAATAAAATAATCAAATTTAATAATTAAATTTTCTATTTAAAAATTACTTTCCAACCAAAAAAATAAACAAATTTTCAGTTGGAAAAAAAATCGTTTCCAACCAAAAAGTAATACAAAATTTCTATAAAATAGAATGTCGAATTTTCAACTAAAAAAAAACAACTAATTTTTAACAAAGAAAATTAATTGCCTACCCAAAAAGACGAATTTTCAATTAAAAAAATATATATATAAATTTTCAATCCAAAATTAAATATCTATCTTTTCAGTCCAAAAATATAATTTTTAACTTTAATTTGTTTTTTTCAATTTCGAACTTTGAAAAATTTCCTTGCATATTTTTGAATTGAAAAGACTTAGTCGGAAAATAAAAAAATAATAAAAAAAAATTCACATACACTATTCCGTTTCTTCTTCGTCTTTCCATCCTCTTTATCTTCGTCAGGTTCGCTTTCAACTCCGGAAGAAGATTCTTCATGCTCGCTTCCTTTCTCCTTCTGAAAAGAACAACAACAAAAAAACCAAATAAATAAAAAATCAAGAATAAAAAACGCAAATTTTCTAATAAAACTCGACAACTCACACTTTTAATTTCTCCCTTGCTGCTTTTCTTCGCTCCTTTCTTACTCTCCACCTCCATCTCCTCATCAGATTCGCCTGAATCTTTATCGACACTCTCATCTTTTTCATCCTCCTCCCCGCTACTTTTTCCCGACTCAAACTTCTCCTTTTTAATCCCCTTCTTATCGCTCACTGATTTCTCCACCACCTTCTTCTCATCCTCACTCTCCTCCTCTTCCGAGGACTCTTCCTTCTTAACCTCCTTCTTCTTGGGCGTTCTCTTCTTCACCTCCTTCTTCACTTTCTCCTTTTTAATTTCCGGTTTCACAGGCGCTCGCTTTTTCACCTGCTTCTTTGTCATCTTCTTCTTCTTATTCTCGGCATCACTCGTCTCCTCACTCTCACTTCCGGCCTCCTCCTCCGAGGATGTCGCTTTTTTACTCTTCACTTCCCTCTTTTTCGCGACTACTCCCTTTTTCACTTCCGGTTTCTTCTTTCTCTTGTCAGAATCGCTCTCCTCGTCGCTCTCCTCGGACGATTCAGCCTTCTCATTTTTCACTTCCTTCTTCTTCAAAACTCGCTTCTTCACTTCCGGTTTCCTCTTCTTCTTCGCAGAATCACTCTCTTCCGCCTCGCTTTCGGAAGATTCGTCCTTCTTTTTTGATTTCTTGGCGGCATCATCACTTTCCTCGGAGGATTCAGCCTTTTTATTTTTCACTTCCGGCTTCTTCATAGCTCGCTTCTTCACTTCCGGTTTCTTCTTCTTCTTGGCGGAAGCGCTCTCTTCCGCCTCACTTTCAGAAGATTCGTCCTTTTTTTTTAATTTCTTGGCGGCATCATCACTCTCCTCTTCTTCGGAGGATTCAGCCTTTTTATTTTTCTCTTCCGGCTTCTTCACAGGTCGCTTCTTCACTTCCGGTTTCTTCTTTTTTGCATCAAAATCGCTCTCTTTTTCGCTTTCTGAAGACTTATCTCCCTTCTTCTTTCCCGCTCCTTTTTTCACTGCCTTCGACTTTTTCTTGTCCGCATCATCACTCTCCTCTTCCTCGGAGGATTCAGCCTTTTTATTTTTCACTTCCTGCTTCTTCACTTCCGGTTTCTTCTTCTTCTTCGCGGAATCGCTCTCTTCCTCGCTTTCGGAAGATTCCTTAGCTTTTGCAATCTCTTCTTCCTCGAACGACTCTTTTTTTACTTCCTTGGACTTCCTCTTGTCCTCACTTTCACTTCCGGTCTCTTCTCCTGAAGACTCAGCATTTTTTTTCGGCATTTCTGTCTTTTTCACGATCCCTTTCTTCCCTTTCTTGCCAGAATCTCTCTCCTCCTCGTCTTCATTTTCAGACGATTCGTTTCTTACTTTCGCA
The DNA here is from genome assembly GCA_035041075.1 of Acraspis erinacei. Lineage (NCBI taxonomy): Eukaryota > Metazoa > Arthropoda > Insecta > Hymenoptera > Cynipidae > Acraspis > Acraspis erinacei. The sequence continues at coordinate 1,147,239 of JAWWLR010000003.1, forward strand.
TTTTCCTCTTCGGAAGAATCAGCCTTTTTGGCTTGATTTTCCTTCTTCTTGGTGTCGCTCACGACCTCTTTTTCAGATTCAGAAGCATTATCTTCGGACTCACTATTTTCAGGGGACTTTTCTATCTTTGGCTTCTTCTTTTCCAACTCATCATCGCTTTCTTTATTACTTTCACTCTTGTTTGCATGCTCAGGTTCCTGCTCAAGTTCTCCCGACTCTACTTCCATTTTAATTTCCTTACTTTCCGAAGTTTCGAGTTTTGGCGAGGAGCCCTTGAATTTCTTGGCCGGACTATTTTCAGCCTAGAAGTGACGCGTTTCGTTTCAATTTATAATTGAGAAAATATTTAAGAAGAAAAGCTTTTTTTGTGTGCAAAACTTGGTCAAGAATTGGGTAATAAATGAAAAATATACACTTTTACATTATTTTTTAACTTGTTCCAGTTGAACGTTCCCTAATTTTATTAAAAAATGTATGTTTGACTGAACATTCATTATGCTACTAAAAATTGAATTATTTAATTTTTTCTTGAAAAATTATCTTTTTTAGTAGAAAATTCATCTTCTTTTAATAGAAATTGATCTTCTTGGTTGAAAATTTATCGCTTTGTTTTAAAATGTAACTATTTTTTTGAAAGTTCGTCTTTATTTTCAAGTTTTGGTCGACAATTTATCTATTTAAGTAAAAAGTAAGTTTAAAATTTGTATATGTTTAGCTTAAAGTTAATTTTTTTGATTAAAAATGTTAATATTCCATTTTCGATTGAAATTTTTTTTTTATACTCCTGTATATTTTTAATGATGACTAGCATCATCGTGAAACATTTTTTAAAAATATATATGTAGTTTTCTTAAATTTATTTGTTTCAAAAATTATAAAAATGTTCTTTTCCTAAGATTCTCACGAATTTTCAATAAATAAATATTTATTATCAATTCTATTTCTATACAAAATGATGGTTCTTAATAGAAAATATTTTGTAGAAAATTCGACTCTTTTAATTCAATTATAATATTTTGTGATTGAAAATTTAATTTTTTGGCTGAAAATTAATGTACTTTGGTTGAGGATTCAACTGTTTTGTTATAAATTATTTTTTTCGAATTTTCTCCCGAAATGAAGAATTTTTAAGATTCTTAATTTTAGTTGAAAATTAGTCTTTTTTATATAGAAAGTTAATCTTTTTACTGAAAATTATTTGATAGAAAATTCTTCTTTCCTAATAAAAATATAAGCTCCTGGTTGAAAATTAATCTATTTTGGTTTATGATTGAGATATTTTGTTGAAAAATTAGCTTTTTTGATGAATTCAAATGTTTTTCTTTTTTTAATAAAAATTGAAATTTTTTTATGAGAATTCATATTTTTCGTTGAAAATTCAATTATTTGGCTAGTATTTGAACTCCTTTGTTGAATATTAATTTGTTTGTTGTAAGTTTATCTCTTTGGTTAAAATTATAACTATTTCTTTGAAAATTGGTTAAAAATGTAACTGGTTGGTTGAAAATTAATTTTTTTGTTTAAGAATTAATTTATTTTGGTAGAGAATTGAGCTATTTTGTTGAAATTTTTTTTTTTTTTTGAATGAATTCAAATGTGTCATCTTTTTTTGGTTATAATTTTAATTATTTCGTTATCCGCTGAACTACTTAAAAAAATTATTTTTGTTGAAGATTCAAAATTTTAGTTAAAAATTCATCTCTTTGGTTGAAAATTTAACTCTTTTTTTTAATTCGTCTCTTTTGTTAGAAAATTAATTTTCTTACTGGAAACAGTTTTTTTTTAATTAAAAATTAAAATCTTTTTTTATTGAAATATCAACAATTACATTTTTCGATGAGAATTCATCTTTTATGGTTTAAAATTTAATTACTAGGTTGAAAAATTAATTTGAAAAGTAAATTGAAAAAGATTATTTGGATAGAGAATTTTAATATTTTTTTGGAAGAATTCAAATGTTATTTTATTTATAAATGATTTTTTTCATTGAAATATCAACTATTACGTTGAAAATTTAACTATTTCTTTAAAAAAATCGTCTTTTTTTAAATGGAAAATTAGTATTTGTTAGAAAATATTTTGTAGAAAATTCTTTTCTTTTAGGAAAAATGTAATATTTTTGGGTAAAAAATGAAATTGTTTGGTTGAAAATTAATTTGCTTTAATGGAGGATTTAACTATTTCTTTGAAAATTAGTATTTTTGAAGTAGAAAATTAGTATTCCTGATAAGAAGTATTTTGGGAGAGAATTGAGCTATTTTTTTAATTTTTCTTTTCTGATTGAATTCAAATGTTTTTTTTTATTAAAAATTAAAATTTTTTTATTGAAATTTTAGCTATCCCATTTTTCGATGATAATTATTTTTTTTTGGTAAAGATTCTTAATTTTAGTTAAAAAAATTCATCTCTGGTTGAAAATATGACTATTTTAGAAAATTCGTCTTTTTTTCATAGACAATTATATTTTGATTGAAAAATATTTTATAGAAAATTTTTCTCTTTTAGTACAAATGTAATCATTTCGTTTGAAAAATCGTCTTTTTTTATAGGAAATGAATTTTCTTATTAGAAAATATTTTGCAAAAAATCCCTCTCTTTCGGTAAAATGTAATTTTTTGGTTGAAAATTAATTTTCAACATTTGAATTCACCCAAAAAAGACATTTTTTCAACCAAAATATCTCAATTTTCAGCCAAAATAGACTAACTTTCAACCGGGAACTTATATTTTTATTAGAAAAGAAGAATTTTCTGTCAAATAATTTTCAGTAAAAAGATTAACTTTCTATAATAAAAAAAGACGAATTTAAAAGAAAATAGTTAAATTTTCAACCAAAGATGAATTTTCAACTAAAATTAAGAATCTTCAGAATTCTTCATTTCGGGAGAAAATTCGAAAAAAATCATTTATAACAAAACAGTTGATTTTTCAACCAAAAAATTACATTTTCAGCCAAAGAATTAAATTTTTAATCACAAAATATTATTATTGAATTAAAAGAGTCGAATTTTCTACAAGAAAAAATTTCTATTAAGAACTATAATTTTCTTTAAAAAAAGACTTGAAAATAAATATTTTTTTATTGAAAATTCGTGAGAATCTTAGGAAAATAAAATTTCTACCATTTTTAAAACAGATAAATTTAAGAAAAGTATATATATTCAACAACAAAAATTTTCTCTATGATGCTGGTCATCATTAAAAATATAAAGGAGTATAAAAAAAATTATTTTCAATCGAAAATGGAATATTAATATTTTTAATCAAAAGAATTACCTTTAAACTAAACATATACAAATTTTAAACTTAAGCATAGATCTTCGACTTAAATAGTTGAATTTTTAAACAAACAAGAAACTTAATTTTTACATAAAAAGATAAATTGTCGACCAAAACTTGAAAATTACTTTAAAAAAAAAAGAACAACTTTCAAAAAAAAAATAGTTACATTTTCAAACAAAGCGATAAATTTTAAAATAAAAAAATGAATTCTCATCGAAAAATGTAATACTTGAATTTTGAATCGAAAAAGATTTTTATTTTTAATACCAAACAGTCCCATTGTTAACAAAAAAATATTACATTTTATCAAAAGACACTAAATTTGTACAAAATAGTTTCTAGCAAAAAGATTAATTTTCTAAACAAAAAAAACAACAACAAAAAAATAAATAAATTTTTAACTAAATAGATTAATTTTATAACAAGGAGTTACATTTTTACTAAAAGAGAAGAATTTTGAAGAATTTGAAATAAACTAACATTGGAATTCATCGAAAATAGATCAATTTTCAACAAAATTTCTAAATTCACTACCAAAGTAAATTAATTAAAATTAAATAAAAATCATAAATCTTCACAAAAAAATTCAACTAATAACCAAATAATTTAATTTTAATTTCAACCAAAAAAGATGAATTCTTATCGAAAAATTTAATAGTTGATATTTCAATAAAAAAAAAAATTTCAATTTTTAATTAAAAAGATTTGAATTCATCCAAAAAAAGACAAATGAACAAATGAAATTAATTTTCAACCAAACGGTTACATTTTTAAGCAAAAAAGATTTAATATATTTCACTAAAAAACAAAAAATTTGTAGCAAAAAGAATAATTTTCTAACAAAAAAATACGAAGTTTGAACTAAAATAATCAATCTTTAATCAAAGAAAAATTTATTTTCAACCAAATAAATTAATTTTTAACTAAAAAGATTAATTTCTAAACAAGGAGTTAAATTTTTGGTAAAAAATAAGAATTTTCTGTAACATATTTTTCAGTAAGAAAATTGATTTTCTAACAAAAAAGACGAATTTTCAAAGAAATAATTACATTTTCAACCAAAGAGATGAATTTTTAACTAAAGTTAACTAAATTTTAAATTTTAAAAATCAATTTTGATTCAAGGAGTAACATTTTTAATAAAAGATAAACATTTTATTTCAAATATTTTCTACCAAGAAGACTAATTTTATCACAAAAAAGGCGAATTTTCAACTAAAACTATGCATCTTCAAAAAAAATATTTGTCAATTTAATAATTCAACTAATAATTTAATTTGAAATAAAGACACATTTTAATTAATTAAAAAGACCAAATTCAACAAAATAGCTCAATTCTCTACAAAAATAGATTAATTTAAAAAAAAAAAATAATTTTCAACCAAAAAATTACATTTTACCAAAAGAGAGGGATTTTTTGCAAAATATTTTCTAATAAGAAAATTCACTTTCTATAAAAAAGACGATTTTTCAAACGAAATTTACATTTTTACTAAAAGAGAACAATTTTCTCTGAAATATTTTCCAATGAAAAATATAATTGTCTATGAAAAAAAGACGAATTAAAAAAAAAATAGTCATATTTTCAACCATAGATGAATTTTTTAAAACTAAAATTAAGAATCTTTACCAAAAAAAATTAATTCTCATCGAAAAATGGAATAGCTGAAATTTCAATAACAATATTTTAATTTTTAATAACAAAAAAAACATTTAAATTCAATCAAAAAAGAAAAATTTCAAAAAAAAAATAGCTCAATTCTGTCCCAAAATACATTGTATCAGGAAGAGTAATTTTATATTTAAAAAAATACTAATTTTCAAAGAAACAGTTAAATCCTCTACTACAGTAAATTAATTTTTAACCAAATAATTTCATTTTTAACCTAAAAATATTACATTTTTCCTAAAAGAGGAGGATTTTCTACAAAATATTTTCTAACAAATACTAATTTTCCATTTAAAAAAGACGAAGTTTTAAAGAAATAGTTAAATTTTCAACTGAAATTCTCACCGAAAAAGATGTGATAGTTGATATTTCAATAAAAAAAAATCATTTATAAATAAAATAACATTTGAATTCTTCCAAAAAATATTAAAATTCTCTACAAAAATAATATTTTTCAATTTACTTTTCAAATTAATTTTTCAAGAAAGAAAAAACAATTTTAATTTATGCCTGGAATTAAAAAAATATATATATTCTTGTCAAAACTTTCAAAATTCTTGGAAAGCTTATTTTACAAAATCTTCAATAATCGATATTTTTCACATTTCAGGAGATCTTTACAAATTTAAAATTATTATTTTATTTTCTTAAAATTTCTAAATTTTACTTGATGTTTTCCCTAAAATTTTATCTTAAAAAACTAAACAATTTTGTTTTAAAGACTTTTTATATTTGTCGGAATTTTAGAAAATATTTTTTTACTTACTTTTAAGATAAATTTTTCAGCAAAAAATAAGCAGAAAATATCGAATATATTGAAAGAAAAAATTAACGTTTGAAATAAAAATTAAACGTTTTAAGTGAAAACTCACAAAAAGCGTCTTTTTCCTTTTTCCGTCCTGGTTAGCATCTTCCGTACTTTCATCGCCACTCTCGTTCTTTTTAACCAGATCCTCTTTTTTCTCCTTACTCTCGTCCAGCGTATCCGGTGCAATACCCATTTTTATTTTTATAATTTTATTATTCTCAACTCGTTTTCTTTTACTCTAAAATGTCAATCCTGCGAAGAAATATTTTCTCTTATCACTAAACTAGATTTTACTTCAAAATATTCTAAAAGCCGTCAATATTTATAAAATTTATAGAAAAAAATTAAGATATATTATTATAAATTTATAAAACTTTGTTAGTTAAAACATTCATTTTACAATGGGTAATTTTAAATAAAATCTTTCAGAGGTTGGCCACTATTTAGTGAACAACTTCGAAATAAAAGCATTCCAAATTTAAAAAAAAATATTCTACTTCGAAGCGCTAAATATGTATTAAAAAATTTTATTTTAAATTTAATCGCGAAATTGAATGATTTTAGATTAAACATTAGTAAATAACACGAATAAATATATTGTCTAAAATCTGACCGGAACGGAAACACTTTTATGAATTTGGTATTAATTTTCTGAATTACAAAAGCCGACATTTCGAAATATTCAACGAAGGCATCGGGCAAATTTGAAATATTCAATAAAATACTCCCTCTGCAGCACAGATTTAATGAAAAATGATTTTGAAACATGAACCGACACGATTATGAAATATATTTACGATATTTACAAATAACATAACCTCCCAAACTAGGACAAATGTTTGTTTTCTAACACGCACAAATAACATACACTCATGCAGTAGTTAATAAATAATCAAATTCAAGAGACTCACTTTGTACTTTTTCTACGCTTTACGAAACGTTAAATCCCTTTTCAGACACAATTTCACTCAAAAATTCGGCAATTTTCTCACTACTTTCACAATAAAAAAAACCACCAAGCCACCAAGCAAAGTAACTGACATGCGCCCAGATACCGGAAACCCATTCAACTGTCGCGCATGTTTTCCGCTCAATTTGTTTTGGCGCGAAGTAGCTTTTCTTAACTTTTCAATTAAATAATTTCACTGTTTTAAGTGAGGAGATTTTTAATATTCAATTTTCAATTTATTTCGCAAAATTTTAACATATTTCTGTTCTATTTTAAAGTTATTGAAGATCGCAGACATGATTTCCTACATTGCCACAATGTTTCCAATTCCGGCGACAGATAGCGCCAGCTGACAATTTCCTCTAAATTCAAATTTCTGTAGACGAAAAATGTTGATGTATTTTATAGAAAATAACTTGTGGTTATAAATA
>JAWWLR010000003.1:1158189-1170754 GCA_035041075.1 Acraspis erinacei
TTAACGAAACAAAATATTACACACTCATTTAATTACAAGTCAATCACAAACCAACATAATTACCCACACGATATTTTAACGATATTCTAAACACACTCTAAATTTTTTATTAACCAAAATTTCACTGATTAGATTAATCAAACATGCTTAGACTAAAAGCTCAGTTATTTTTCAGTCATTCTTGGAAATGAGTGTTGTGGAAGGAACAGGTTATATCATTCAAAAGATTAAATAAATTCGTCTTTATTTGTAGAAACTGAATGTTTTTTGTTCAAAATTATTCATTTTGTTATTTTAATGAACTGTTTTTGATTTAAAATAAAAAAATTTTTTGTAAAAATAAATTTTGTTTAGTAACAATCTGTCATTTTAGTTTTCAACTCGTTTTTTCTTTGTTTGAAAATCAATGTTTGTAAGCTGGAAATTTAACTTTTCAATTTTCGGTTGAAAAATTATACTGTTAGTTTAAAAGTCTAACTTGTGAATAATTCATATTTTTGGGTAAAAATATTAATATTCGGTTAAAAATTTAATTATTTTGTTCGGCATTTCTTTTTTATTAAAACTTTAATTTTTTATTTAAAATGTGTGCTGTTCTATTCTTAGTTGTAGATTTATCTTTTTTAGTTAAAAATTCAACTATTTGTTTAAGGATACAACTCTTTTAAAACTTCATTCTTTTTGTTGTGGAAATTCAATGTTTATCTTTATTTAAAATTTAATTCTTTTTTGGTTTGAATATCAACTGTTTTAGTTTTAAAACTTAATTTTGTTTTTGAATATCGACCTTCGTTAGTTCAAAATTCAATTATTTGGTTAAAATAGCATGTAATTTGTTAAAAAAATTTATTTAGTGGTGGAAAAGAAATCTTAGAAAAATCGAATAAATCTTTCTTTTTGGTATAATTCAACTGTATTTGATTTCAAATTAAAATCTATTTTAGTTAAAATATAAAATGTTTTTTTATTTAATATTGAAATATTTTTTATTCAAATATTAGCTATTACATATCGGTGTTAGAAATTTAACTTTTTTATCGAATATTTTACTACTCGGCTGAAGAATGAACTACTCTCTTCAATATTACTTTTTTTTAATCCTTCAATTTAGATGAAAATTCATCATTTTGGTCGAAAAATGTTCTTTGCTAGTTGCAAATTCCAAGAGATCAAATAATTTAAAATAAATTATTTAAACAGTGAATGTGATTAACTTGATATAAAAAGTTACTTCTGACTACTTTTTCAGTTATGGAATCCGCATTATATGAATCGGTCAACATTGATTTCGAATCAGTCGCTGTTGACTAAATCAAATTTAGAGTGTATTTATCATAGGATCTTAATAATTATTTAACTTAAAGTTATTTATCATCTAAAATTAATTAAAAGTAAATAAAGTAACTTTTGATTAAGCTCGCCCAAATATACTTCATACTTCCATTTACCTTTTTAATTCCTAGCATTTTCGTTGTTACATTTTAATTTAGGACGTGAAAAAAGATTTCACTTACAATATAAATATAATTTCTAAAATTCAGCTCTATTTATTTAAAATATAATACCTCATTGTTAGAAAACAATAAGTAATTGTCTAAACCTAATAAAAAATCGCATAATACTAATATTATACTAATATACTAATATTACAATATTAAAATACTGAGATATTTATATATTTTAATATCTAACTATTGAATTATTTTATTTATTAAAATATTTATATCATACTAATATTACATTTTAATTTCTTTCTTAATGTGAAAGAGACAATTAAACTAATTCAAAAAAATAAAATCAAAGAAGATTCTGTAAGGAAAATAATTGTTTATGTAAATAAAGTAAAGAAACAGTATTTTTTTATATGGAGGTTCAGTTTCTTTTCAAATCTTTAAAGCTTCTCGCGCTATGCAGTTAAAACAAATTTGAAAATCCCTCCATGTCCTCAGGTCATAGCAGAACATTAAGGCTACTAAAAGCTTCTAACAGGGTTAGTTCGCGAGATGTGCGTCGCAAACAAATAATTTTCTTAGTAAAATTTGTTTGATTTAAACAAAAAATTTATTTTTATTAAACAATGAATTTGTTTAAAATCTGTTTATTCGAATTCATAAAAATATTTATTTGATTCAAACAAAAAATACAATGCAAAGAAATACTACAAAGTGCCGCTATTGATGGCATTGGTCTTTTTTAGTGTTATATTATTCTAGTGGTTCTGTTTTACTGTAAAATCATCAATTAATTCTAAAATGGATGCAGTATCTCCAGTTTAGGAACTACTTGAATTTTGGGGCTTTTATCTTGGATATAATTGAAGATTTCGAATGTGAGTAAGTATTTTTCAATACTAACCTCCTTTCTTTATGAGGATGATTTACTCTGGTTCATTTCTCATTATTCTAATCTATGATTGCTTAATTTAGAAATGAGAAGCACAGAGTTAAAAATTTACCAGAATTAAGCATGCAGATTGAATAAATGTATCTGCTTTTACACCTACACGATAATTATGATTAACAATAAACATATTATCGAGCTTATACCTTATTTTTTATAGAGATTGCTCTTCACTTGAACAAAATCTATAATTAATTTAAAAATATATATTCAATTTAAAAACAACTTTACTTAATTTAAAAAAGGGATTTATTTAATAAAAACAGAAATTTATTTGAAACAAACAAATAAGGATAAACAAACAATTTATTTGAATCAAAAGAACATTTGTTTGACCCCATATTAAACAAATAATTTGTTTGATTCGAAGAAAATTTTTTTGATTTAAACCAGCATATTTCTCAGTGCACGTTTGTTTACATGAGGACGAAGCCAGGCAGGAATTTTACCGCTTTTACGTTGTAGTAATCCTGAGAAATAAATGTTACCAGGCTCTTGAAGTATTAGCAAACAATTCTTGTTTTCACCCATTGGTCTTTGTGGATCCTGATCCACGAGAATTGATCCTAAAGCAAAATCTGTTCGTATTGGTATAAAGCAGCAATTTTGGCGAACTTCAGGAACAGTGGTATTATGGATAGTGCGCAGATTTGTCACGACACGTCTGCCACTTTCGAGTACTACAATGAAGGTCTCCTGTGGACCATCTGCTTCAGTCGCATACGAATGCAGGACGCCAGTAAGAATACGGCCACCTACGACTTGAACGAAAACGTGGCTTCCTTCAGGAGGATCCAAGAATTCGGCCAGACGAATTTCATTATGACGTTCTGGATTCAATGATCTGTTCACAGGGATTTGATTATTATGGTTTGCATTACGGTTTTCTTCAGGTCCTGGTGTCGTTGCACCTAATTTTGTAAGAAAAATATGCATTTATGAAACTTTTGTACTTTGTAAAATATTTGTTAATAAGTGCATCAGTCAGTTATATTTTGTGAGTAAACATTTTTTTTCATGAAGAACGTTAAAAACTTACGCGAAATAAGTATTGTAACAATACCCGCATCTTACCAGTTTATTGAAACTGCTTAAGTTTTAATCGAGAATTGCTGAATTTTTCGGGAAATGAATTCCTTACAACTTTATTGGTCTGAATTTTGAAAATAAATAAATATTACTTATTTGAACAATCTCAGCCATGGAAAAATTTATGTTCCAAATTGGAAACTATAGAGTTGCAGATAATGTTTTCCCTTAAAAATTAGGATAAAATTGAGTAAATTTGAACAATTTTGCAAAAATTTGTATGCGACGATAGCAAGAAATAATTCAATTGCAAAGAAATTTTATAAGTAAATGTTCTTTACTGTCTTTAAAATTCTCCCATTACAAATAATGTGTTCTTTTAAATGACATTATCATTGATATTATTTGTATTTTTTCAATATTTCTTTGTGCGGTTTTTATAGTTTTTATGGCCAGTTAGTATTTAGGCTCCATTTCCTGATATATTGTTATACTTTACCTTCTGAAACTGAAGAGATAACTGATGTAAATTTATTACTTTAAAACATTAAAATTACTTATTTATATAAAGGAAATTCTCTGGAACCTATGTATTATTCCCAGCCAATTAAATGTTTAAAACTCATTAATATCCCTTAGAAAACAGAATTTTTCGTCTGCCAAGTACACAATATTATTGATATATTCCTTTAGCTAATTGAGTAACATTTTCCATATTGTGCGAACAAAAATTGGATAACTTATTTTTTAATTGAAAAGCAACATTTTTGACTTGTTATATTTTAAATTTTAATTAAAGAACGTTATAATGTGTAGAATTTTTAACTCTATTGAAACGATAAGAAGTCAATATTGAGAAATTTCTAAATAAACTGCGTCACCTTCAACCACATAGCACATTGATACAAGTCCCTAGTTAAAAATAGAAAAACAAGAATTATTTACACATTTATTTCACCTTACTTTATTTCCGTGAAAAAGTATTTAATCACGCAACTGAAAAACTGCGAAAAAAACAATTAGGCCTATTCATGAATAAATTATGCAAATCGCATTTGATCATAAAAATTATTTAAATAATAAACAGTGTTTTGTAACGTGGAAAATGTAACAGCTATCTTTGACAAGACATTTATAATTGATTCGATAAAAAAATGAAGCCTATTCTTCAAACAATGGTCAAAATGTATATTTTTGTACATAAAATTGTTTCAATAATTCTAAGCATCAGATATTTTTAATTGATTATAACCGCAGAGTTATGTATATCATATTTGATACAGTAGCTATGAATTTCAAATAGCTAATTATTGCGAATCGCAAAAAATTTATTTGTGTCGAGTTTTCAAGTATTTTTAAAAATAATTTAGAATTATTTGAACAACATCTTTTAGCACATTTTACAAAAATTCTGAGTAAGTCGAAAAATAAATTCCTGAATTTTATTTTTTATTTTACTTTTTCGCCCCGACGCGAATTTGGAAAGTCGTAGGTGATTCGAAAACATTATTTATTTTAAATTCCTCAATTTCTGGTGAATTAATTCTTTACAATATTATTAAAATATTACGAAATCCCTCAAAACCAGTAACGTATCCTAAAATCTGATATTTCTAGAAATATTTGAGGTTCTGTGAAATCCTTTGACATCCTATAAATGCATTAAAATACCTTATAGAGACCATTTCAAATCCTTTAAAATTACAGAAATCTTTGGAAACCTTATAAAATCAGTGAAACCCATTGGCATTCTTTAAAATCCTTTAAAATGTTTGGAAATCATCTGAAATCTCTTAGAATCTTTTCAAATAGCTTATCTTAATCCAATGAATTTATAAAATCTTGAGTGATTCTGCAGGTAAAAAGAAGATCTTTTTTCTGGCTATATTTATATGGAATGATGGAAAAAATCAAAAAATCTCATGTTATTATATCGATATAAAGTCTTTATATCATTATTACAATCTTTTATTGTGGAATTACTCAACTTTGTTGCTATATATTATAATTTTGAATACATGGATTTCCTGTAAGGTTAATTTTTCAAAAAACGTAACAGTATATATTTACCCCCCCCCCCCCCCATGTATCGTGATTTGGTTCGACCCAATAAATAAAGAAATTTCTTTGGTTCAAAGAAATGGTTTGTTGTTTCAATAAACATTTCCCTTAAATATATAAACAATTTTTGATTTTAAAGTATTTTTGCGTAAATTAATCAATTTTTTTAAGAAACGGTTTTTTTAATTCAAGACAAATATTTTCCAGAGCGTGTTTGTTTAAAATACATGCATTTATGTATTGCTGTATTCGTTAGTTTAAAGAAGGTAAAAGGAATTGAAAATATGAGAAACAGAAAGGTTTAAGTTTATTGAAAAAATGAGACGGCAATATTATGATACTCGTAAATGGGATTTGTCACGTGATACTTTATCATGCTATGTCGCAACTACCAATGTCACTTAATTAGAAGTCATTGCTTCAAAAACAGGGAAAATGAGAATTATTTACATTCTTACCCAATTTTACCTTACTCTAGTCACGATCAATTTTACTTTTAAAACAATGTGAATCTCACATTTTCAAATTAAAAATATAATGTATATTGGAATAAGGTCCTATTGTTTTTCTTTTTACAGAAAAATCTACTGCGTAAGATTTTTTATATTTTTTAATATGCAAAATTCCTGAAAATAAAACCAAGAATCGAAATACCAAAGTGGGAAAACCACCATAAAATATTCCTATTGCAATTTGAAAAAACATAAAAAAAATTTCTTGAAAAAGAAAAGAAAAAAATTCTTTTTTCGAACAAAAATAAAAAGAGGAAAGAAAAATGAGAAGACTTGAAGCTTATGTCTTGATTCTTCGGTGTCAGGGAGAGACCATCGTGGTTTTGTGTATTATGATTTTATAATAATAAAAATAATAAAGACAGACTAAATAACTTATTATAACTTATTTCTTATAAATTCCTCTACTTTTCCCTTCCTGCATTTCCCCTATTTTCCTTTGACTCATTTTCCAATACTTCCCCTCTCCTCGCTTGCCATGATTCCCCTATCCTCAGTTTCCTTTTTATATAACTCACCCTCTACGTCCCCTACATATATATTAATAATATAAATATACGTATCTCACGAACGGCTCTCATATTTTCTCTCCCCTTATTTTCCCTAACTTTCCCCACTTCCATCCTCTCACTCTGCGACACTCAGCGCACTTCCTTCTTTATTTCTCTTCTTCTCAATTCCTCTACTTTCTTCTTAATTTCCCCAATAACTTAATTGTTTCTCCTTAATTTCCCCTCCTCTCATCACACACTTCTTATATTCTCTCTTCCCTCACTTTCCCTCGTTGTAACTGCTATCATTTCCTTCACTTCCTCTTGCTAACCCAGAATCCATTTTTCCTCACTTCACATACTTCCTCTTCTTTCTTCATTTCCCCACATTTCCTCATCCCTCCCATAACTTTCCCTACTACCCCTCCCCTCATTCTCCTCACTTTCTCATCCCACCCTATTTTTCCTCACTTTACTTTTTCTACTTCCATTTGACTTAGTTTTTTCTCTCTTCCCATCCTTGGAAAAAAGACGAAGTGCCCTAATACTGAATATTGTTGCAGGGCTCTTTTTATTTCTTCTGAAATCCTCTACGAATTACTTCCGCACGTTTTTATTTGCAACATTTTATTTACGAATGATAAAATTGTTTATTTTATAAATTATATTGTTTTAATACAATTTTTTTAAAATGTACTGAAGAGATTTCTAGAGAATCTGTGAAGGAATAAAATGAACCGTACGATATTAGGAATAAATAAGAATTGAAACTTTTACCTGGAGAGAAAGCAATAACAAAAAACCCTGAATAACTATTCATAAATAAACAGTTTCAAGCGGAATATTCTTTTCTAATGTTCGCCTTCAGTTCATAGAAAATTTTTAACAGTGCTCATGTTTGAACTTGAAATAACTTAAGTACATCCTTAATCTAAATAATTTGTGGAAAATGTTGATTTGGTGTTAAATCAATACTTCGGACGAATAATTTTTCAAAGAACAAGAAAACTCTTGCTTTCAAAGTTAATATAATTAATTTTAATTTATTCAAATTAAAAGCTCCAATGTTATAATTTTTAAATGGTAACAAATTCTTCCAAAAATTATTGATATCAAGCACAAGTTGACAATTATTAAAAATATAGGCAGAACCTAATAAGTACGACCTTTTCCAGACTAATGGTTTGAAATTTATTTAAAAATCTTAACGATTTCTTAATGTGTGAGGTCCATGACCTTTCAATGGATTTGAATTTAAAATTTATGTGGTGAAATTATTGTTAAAATTGTGGTAAAAAACAATAAATTTGTTTAGTGAAGACCCTCACTCATTTTTAATACTTTTCAGTCTTATGAATGTTACAATATTTAAGTACGATCTTTGTGCCTTTCGCTCTCTTCAACTAATGGAGTTGTCATTTAAATTTAAAGCTCAGGCAAACACCTGACTTGTTTAAACATTAATTACAAAATTAGTTATAACAAAATAATGATAAAATTTTAGTACATTTATTTTTATTAAAATTAAATAAAATCACGAGAATGATTCAATGATGTTTTATTGTGTTTTTTTTTTGTTATATGCAAATAATAAAATATGTATTTTTATTATTCACAAATTACATAAATTCGATTGTATCAAAATATATATTTAATGAAAATAGAATACGTATAATACGTTTTTGATCAATTTCTAAAGATACAATCATACTACACATAGACATTTTGTCCATTTTCAGATTAGAATTATTCTTAGGATTTCTAGGTTTTATCTCAGCTCACACCAATTATTTTAAAGAATCGAAAATTTAATTATTTTGCACTTTAAACTATTTAAATTAAATCTTAAAAAATATGTTATTTTAAATTTTCATCAATTATTGAATAATTTAAAGGTTTCTGATTGAACAATATAAAACCATGCTATCTTTTTCAAAATATTAATTGAAGAATCAATTAATGAATTTAAAAAATTTTTAAATCTTATGGTTTCAAGCAATTTGAAGTTATAAACATTAAAAAATGAAAGATATTTTTTTTAAATGAACATTTCTTAGATTCGAAGTTAAATTATTTTTATTTTTAATAGTACTAAAACCCTTAAAAATTTTCCAAATTTTATTTCTATATCTTAAAAAATCTTGCTGTTTTTTTATGTTTTTCAAATTATTTTTTTTGCATGTTTCAAAACTTCTATAAATGTCATTTAGAATTATTAAAATCCGGAAAAATTAAAAAAAGTCCTTAAAATCTTTCAGATTCTTTTTTAGAAGTATTTAGGAAGTCATTTTAAATCTTTTTAAATATTGCCTTTAACATAATTTGTGAAAATAAAAAATAAGTTTGAATATTCCTTGAAATATTAAGAAAAAATTTGTATTCTTTTGAAACCTTTCACAATTCTTAAAAAGCTGCGAAGTTCACAATCTGATTCACAATCTGAAAAAATCTATATTTAATTTTAAATTAGACCGTGACTATTTAAAAAATCGTCTTGTTTGTTAGGAAGTTAATCTTTCTGTTTGAACATTCATCTTTTTTAGTTGAAACTTCCAACTTTATGGTTGCGACATCTTCAATTTTATTAAAAATTTATCTTTCTTGGTAGTGAATTAATCTTTTTGTTTAAAAATTCTTCAGTTTGAGGTGAAAATTCAACCCTTAGGTTCAGAATTTTTGAATTTGGTTTAAAATTCAACTTTTTTGTTGAGAATACTTGAATTTTATTGAAAATTCGTCTTTATTGGTAGTAAATTAATTTTTTTGTTTCAAAATTCATCTTTTTTAATTTAAAATTCAACGTTTTGGTTAAAACTTCTACGCATTTTGTTAAAAATTAATTTTTTTCAGAAAGACAATTCTTCGCTTTTTTAATGCATCGTTTTGATTAACAATTTAACAACTTGTCTTTAAAGTATAACTTCTTTCTTAAAAACGCATTTTTTTGTTCACGATTTAAAATTGAAGTTAAAAATTCATCTTTTTGTTTGAAAATTCAACTTTCTGTTAAAATTGAACAATTTTATTAAAAATTCTTTTTTGTTTAAATTGAACAATTTTATTAAAAATTGAACAATTTTATTAAAAATTCTTTTTTGTTAAAATTGAACAATTTTATTAAAAATTCTTTTTTGTTAAAATCGAACAATTTTATTAAAAAATCTTTTTTGTTGTTGTTAAAAATCAATCTAGTTTAGCTGGAAATTTAATTTTTTGGTTGATAATTCTTGAATTTGGTTAAAAATTCCTTTTTTCGGTAGAAAATTAATCTTTTTGTTCGAAAATTCATATTTTCAGTAAGAAATTTAAAAACTATGTTTTAAAGTTGAACTACTTTCTGGAAGATGCAGTTTTAGGTTGACGATTTCAAAATTTTAGTTAAAAAATCTTCTCTTTGGTTGGAAATTGAACTGTTTTTTGACAACTCCTTTTTTTTTAATTACTTAGGTAATTGAAAATTTACCAATTCAATTTATGCTCGAAAATGGTCCCTTTTTAAGTAAAAATTGAACTTCTTTTTAAAATTGAATTTTTTTAAATTCTTTTTTTGTTGATAATTCAGTAATTTGTTTTTAAAAAACAAGTATTTGGTAGAAACTTTGTTTTTTTATAATTTAAAATTATTTTTTAAATTAAAAGTTTAACTATTCCATTTATGGTTAAAAATGTACCTTTCTTAGCATAAAAATTCAATAATTCCCGGATTAACTATTACATAAAACTCAATTAGGAACACTTAAACACTTACTCTGAAAATATTGTTTTAAAATTTTAATCGTTAATTTATTACCGAAGTTTATAATTAAACAGCAGACTGTGACTTAGACAATATAGGCACATTGGCAACTTGAGAAATATCAGCGTAAACGTAAAATCAGGTTTTACCTAAAGGCTACGTTCCTTTCGGGAGGGGGTGGAGAGAGGGCTCATTGGAAAGGTTGAAAAATTTGACGTACAAAATGTTGCAGTCGTCAAGACCGTGTCATGGTTCAACGGTTCTCAGAATCCTAAAGGCTCTCAGAAATCATGCTTCTCACATAATATTAAGCCAAGATTTAACTAATCGAAATTTCATGGAACGCCTTGAATTTTGTCTATGGGCTTCACATAATCGTGAGATGATGTGAATGGGAACACCCTTTCGCTATGTTTTCTGCCAAGGCTACATTTAACAATGTCATTATTGGTCAGGTACTGATCCACACTGGTACAAATACGGATTTAAAACTAGGGGTTTCCATTACAAAAAGTCATTTTGACCTTGAAAATCGCCTTCAAGGTCAAAGTCTTTGGTACCAATACATTCACCCTATTGTCTGCTACAACTTTTGTGTGAAACATTTTTCGGTATCTGACGTATATTCTAAGATATTTCTCGCTATGTCATTTTCGCCTATATGACCTTCACTTGACCTTGAAACCACCTTGACCAATACAACATGTTATACGTAAAATTTTCCGATTTTTTAAAATTACTTACTTACTTCCAAGGTTAAGGTAATTGGTACCAACGCATATCCCACTTTATCTCTTACTACTTTTGTCTGAAACATTTTTTGTTATCTGACGTGTTTTCTAAGATATTTGCCGCGATATATTAAAATGGTCCAACCTGTATATTGTGATAGAATTTAATTAATGTAATTTGTGACTATTATTTTTTTATTATTTGTATATAACATCGATACAAAATTGAATATCATTGAATGATTCTCGTGATTTTATTTATTTTTAATTAAAAAATTTACTAAAACTTTATACTTATTTTATTATTACAAGATACGATGATAAAAAACAAGAATCTAGTCTAAGAAATAGATACAGAAAATAAGTGTTTAACCAATTTTGTAACAAATGTTTAAACAAGCCAGGTGTTTGCATTAGTTTTAAATTTAAATGACAACTCTATTAGTTGGAGAGAGAAAGACACCCGTAGATATAGTAAGAGAATATAGTGAGCCTCTCCTTCATTCAACAATGCACTCATTCAAAGATCCTACTCAAATATTGAGAAAATTCATGAGATCTTGAAAACTATTAGAAAGTAGTGAGGGAAAACTGGCCTGACTCTGGCGAACACTGATCCCAACTTTGGCAAGCAGACATATTGCGCTTGCGCTAGAACGCCCAAGAGGAACACGACGCGACAACCCGTTACCATAGCAACAATAAGTAGCGTTGTGTTCGTATTAAGCATAGATGCGCAAGCGCAGTATCTCTACATTACAAAGTTAGGGTCTCTGTTGACGAGAATGGGACCCTCGACGTCAGATTCCAGAAAAAAACTACCAAAAAAGGGGGTCAGGGCTCTGTGTGAAAACCATCTGTGCACGTAAACCGTTGGTAGGGTACCGTCCGTGCACGTAAAAATGTCGACGTGCACAGTTGGGAGTGCCCCATCTGTGCATTTAAACCGTTGGTAGACTACCATTTGTGCACCTCTAATTGTCGACGTACGCAGTTGGGAGTATCCCATCTGTGAACCTACACCGTTGTCAGGGTACCATCTGTGCAGTTCAAAATGACGACGTGCACAGTTGGAATTGCCTCATCTGTGCACATAAACCGTTATAAGAGCACCATCTGTGCACGTATAATTCTCAACGTGCACAGTTGGGATTATCCCATCTGTGCACGTAAACCGTTCGTAGAATACTATTTGTGCACGTCTAAGTGTCGACATGTAGAGTTGGGAGTGTCCCATCTGTGAACGTATACCTATGATAGGACACCGTCCGTGCAGAGGTGAGTCGGTGTACTTCTCGACACCGGCTCATAGTGGAGAATCACAGCAAATTAAATTTTATTTACGAACGAAAAGTTATAAGGAAATCTTGAATACACTTACATGCAAAATGATGCAAAGCCACGCAGGCAAAGAGTAGTGTGACAAACTTCATTTTTTTCAATTGAAGATAATGGTAGAGAATCAAAAAACTGTTCTTGGAGAAAAATGTTTTAGAAATTAATATGACTTATTTGGGTTTTAACCTTGTTCCATAAGTGAGAGTTGTTATTTAAAAATGCATTATTTGCTTGTCTTCTTCAGATTAATCTTTTCCAGCATATGTT
>JAWWLR010000003.1:1215554-1233097 GCA_035041075.1 Acraspis erinacei
ACAAAATGAATAAACTTTCAATAAAATAAATCAATTTTATACAAAATAAATATATTTTCAACAGTTGAATTTTTAACTAAATACATAAATTTTCAACAAATTAAATAAATTTCTAATATAATAAATGAATTTTCAACAAAATAGATAAATTTTTCACAAAATAAATATACATCAAAATCTTTGAAATTTCTACAAAATGGTTGAATTTTCAGCAATATAACTAAATTTTAAACAAAATGGGTGAATTTTCAGTAAAATAATTTTTTACAACAAAATAAACATATTTAAAAAAAATAAAGATTCAACAAATTAGTTGAATTTTCAACAAAATAAATATATTTTTAACAAAATAGTTGAATTTCCAACAAAAGTAACAAATTTTCAATCAAATAAATAAATTTTGAACAAAATAAAGATCTTTTTTTAAATAAATGAATTTTCAATATAATAACTAAATTTTTAAACAAACTAATAAATTTTCAACCGCTGAATTTTCAACTAAATAAATACATTTTTAATAAAATAAATATAAATTTCAACAAACTAAATAAATTTTCAATATAATAAACAAAATTTAAACAAAATAAATTAATTTTCAATATAATAAATAAATATTCAACAAAATAATAGAATTTCCAAAAAAAATAATAAATGTTTAATAAAATAGTAGTAGAATTCCCAACAAAATGAATAAACTTTCAATAAAATAAATCAATTTTCTACAAAATAAATATATTTTCAACAGTTGAATTTTTAACTAAATACATAAATTTTCAACAAAATACATAAATTTTTAACAAAATAAATATACATCAAAATAGTTGAAATTTCTACAAAATGGTTGAATTTTCAGCAAAATAATTAAATTTTAAACAAAATGGGTGAATTTTCAGTAAAATACTTTTTTTCAACAAAATAAACATATTTAAAAAAAAATAAATATTCAAAAAATTAGTTGAATTTTCAACAAATTAAATATATTTTTAACAAAATAGTTGAATTTGCAACAAAAGTAATAAATTTTCAATAAAATAAATCAATTTTGAACAAAATAAAGATCTTTTTTTTAAATAAATGAATTTTCAACAAAATAGTTAAATTTGCAACAGAATGAATAAATTTTTAATAAAATAGTAGAAATTTCTACAAAATAGTTGAATTTTCAGCAAAATAAATAAATTTTAAACAAAATGGAAGTTTTTCTTCTTTTTTGGATTGAAAAATCTTTATTTGATGAGGAAAGCAATAATTAAATAATATATTTACCATCCACGAGACGCAGACGAGCATCTTGTGTATTTTTCCTTGGAACAGATTCTTCTTCGTCTTCTTCTTCTTCTTCTTCTTCTGCTTCTTCTTCTTCTTCTGCCTGCTCTTCGGAGCTTTCATCATCTTCTTTTTCAATTTTCTTTTTACTAGCTTTTGCCCTTCTTTCTAGAACTCGGATTCGCGGCGGTATCGGTAAACCTAGGGATCTGTTAATACGATTTATAAGATTATTAAAAAGATTTCATTTTCGAGAAATAAAAATAAAAAATTGAGAAATCTTTTGAAATATTTCTAAAATCTTTTAAATCATTGAGAAATCTTTGTAAAATTATTGAAATCTTTTAAAATTTTGGATACTTTAGACATTTTTGAGAAATTTTTAGAAAACTCTAGAAAACTTTTAAAGCTTTGTGAAATATTTCTGAAATATTTGTAATCCTTGTAAAATATTTGTGAAATTATTGAAATCTTTGCGTGATAACTGAGATATTTTAAATATTTCTGAAACCAATGTGAAATATTTCTGAAATCTTTCAAATGTTTGCGAAATTTTTGGTAAACTATGAAAAACTTTCAATATTTTTTTTAAATCTTTCAAATATTGCAGAATAATTGTTGAATAATCCTAAAAATCTTTTGAAATATTTTAAATGTTTGTGAAATTTTTTAAACGATTTTTAAAACTTTTTAATTTTTGTGGAATTTTTAGAAATATTTGAAATATATCTGAAATTTTTTAATCTTTGTGAAATTCTTGAGATATTTCTGAATTCTTTGAGAAACTTTTCTTCAAAATTCTTGAAACCTTTTGAAATCTGGGAAATGTTTGTAAAATCTTTGTGTGATATTTAAAAATTTTTTAAATTTTGTAATCCTTGTTAAATTTGTAGAAATTTTTATAATAATTCTGAAATCTTTGTGACATTTTTTGGAAAATATTAAAAACTTTTAAATCTTTCGAAATATTTCAGAAATATTTGTAAAATGATAATAATCTTTGTGAAATCGGTAAAATTTTTCAAATGTTTTTTAAAAAAATCTGCAAAATCTTTTGCAACTTTTATGAAAACTTATTAAATTTTTGAAACTTTTCATATTTGTGAGAAATGTTTGGAAAGCTGTTGAAAATTTTTTGAAATATTTCTGAAATCTTTGTAAAATTATTCAAATCTTTGAAATCTTTATGAAATCTTTTTTTAAAAAATGTATACCTTTGAAATTTGTTAAGCAATCTTTTGGAAATTTTTGAAAACTTTTAAATATTTATGAAATGAGGCAAAATTTTTGAAAGGTTTTTAAAAATATTTCTAAAATGTGCCAAATCTGTTGAAATCTTTGTAAAATAATTGAAAACTTTCAAATCTTTGTGTGAGATTTAACATCTTTAGAAATATTTGAAATATTTGTGAAATTTTTAAAAAAATTTTAAAAACATTTCAATTTTTGTAGAATATTTAGAAATATTTTTAATATATATGAAATTTTTAAAATCATTGTCAAATCTTTGAAATATTTGTGAATTCTTTGTAATATTTCTAAAATCTTGGAAATCTGTTGAAAATTTTAAATCCTAGAAATCTTTTTAAATCTTTGAAATATTCGTGAAATTTTTTAAACAAATTTGAAAACTTTAATTTTTGTAGAATCTTTCAAAAATGTTTTGAAATATATCTGAAATCTCTAAAATCTTGGCGAGATATTTAAAATATTTGTGAATTCTGTAAAATATAGTTACAATTTTGAAAATCTGTTCAATGCTTTAAATCGTAGAAATCTTTTAATACTTTGTGAACTTTTTAAAACCATTTTTTGAATTCTTTGAACTCTGCAAAATATTTTTAATCGTTTTAAATCTTTGTAAAATCTTTATTGTGATATTTTTAATTTTTTCTAAATTAAAAAACCATTATAACATTTTTTTCAAATAATTTGAAACCTTAAAATTCTTGAAACCTTTTTAAATCTGCGAAATCTTTGTTAACTCTTTGTGATATATAAAAAAATTTCTAATCCTTGTTAAATTTGTAGAAATTTTTCTAATATTTCTGAAATCATTGTGAAATTTTTTTGTTTAAATATTAAAACGTTTTAAATCTTTAGAAATAATTGAAATATTTATCAAATCTTTACAAAAATCATAAAAATATTTGCAAATATTTCTTAAATCTTTATAAAATCATTTTAAAAAACTTCTAACGCTTTGTGAAATATTACTGAATTTTTAAAAATCTTTGTCAAATCTTTCTAAAATTATTGAAATCTTTGAAATTTTCATGGATTCTGCTGAATTTTTGAAATGTTTTTAAAATCTGCGAATTCTTTTGAAATATTTATAAGAATGTTTTGAATTTTTGAAACTTCATATTTTTTTGAACATTTTTGGAAAACTATTGAAAACTTTTAAAGCTTTGTAAAATATTTTGAAATAATTCTGAAATATTGCTGAAATCCTTCTAATCTTTCAAATCTTTTTGAATTCTTTGTGTGATATTTTTAAACTTTTAAAAATGTTCTAATCCTGTTTAAAATTTGTAGAAATTTTTCTAATATTTCTGAAATCATTGTGACATTTTTAGAAAAATATTTAAAAGTTTTTAATCTTTTTTAAATCTTTAGACATTTTTGAAATATTTATAAAATCTTTACAAAAATCCTGAAAAATCTTTGTGAAAACTCCGAATTCTTTAAAACCTTTTCAAAATTATGAAACAATGGTGCTTTTTTAAAAATATTTCTGTAATCCTTGTAATATGAAATCGATTAAATCTTTGTAAAATAATTTAAATCGTTGAAATCTTTTGAAATTAAATTTTTTTGTGAAATCTATTAAATCATTGAAATATTTAGGTGATATTTGAAATATTTTGAAAAATAAAATCGGTCAAATACTACAAATCGAGAAATGTTTTGAAATATTTGTAAATTTTTTTCTCTTAATTAAAAAATTTCCAAATTTTTGTGGAACCTAGAAACATTTGAAATCTTTGTGTCATTTTTTGGGAAAATATTAAAACTTTTAAATCTTTTTAAATCTTTGGAAATATTTGAAATATTTCTGAAATCTTTATAAAATTATAAAAATCTTTGTGATCCTTTTACATCTTTGTAAAATACTTTAATGATATTTTAAATAATTTCTAAATTATAAAACCATTGTAAAATTTACCCCAAAACATTTGAAACCTTTTGAAATCTTTGGGTGGTATTTTTAAACTTAAATTTTTTTAATTCCTGTTAAATTCGTAGACATTTTTATAATATTTCTGAGATCATTGTGGAATTTTTGGAAAAATATTAAAAACTTGTAAATCTTTAGAAATATTAAAAATATTGCTCAAATATTTACAAAAACTATAAAAATCTTTGTGAAATCTTTAGAAATATTTCAGAAATATTTGTAAAATCATAAAAGTCTTTGTGAAAATTCCGAATTCATTGAAATATTTTTAAAACTTGTGAGAAATATGTTGAAAACTTCGTGAAATCTTTGAAATCTTTTCAAAACTATAATAAACTTTGAAATAAAAAAAATTAAAAAAATTGGTGTCATCTTTTAAATCTTTGTTACAGCTTAAAAATATTTGTTACATCTTTATAAATATTTCTAAAATCTGCCAATCTTTTGAATTTTTTTTATGAAATCTATTAAATCATTGAAATATTGATGTAATACTTGAAATATTTTTAAAAATAAAATCTGTCGAATACTTTAAATCCTAGAAACCTTTTGAGATGTTTGTACATTTTTTTTAAACTTTTGAAAACTTCAAATTTTTTGTGAAATTTAGAAATATTTCTAAAATCTTTGTGACTTCTTTGAAATCATTGAAATATTTCTAAAATCTCGGAAATCTAGACATTTTTCTAATATTTCTGAGATCTTTGTGTCATTTTTTTGGGAAAATATTAAAAACTTTTAAATCTTTTTAAATCTTCAGAAATATTTGAAATATTTCTAAAATCTTTATAAAATCATAAAAATCTTTGTGAAATCTACGAAATCTTTGTGAAACTTTTTTAACAATTTAAAAAAACATTTCAATTTTTGTAGAATACTTAGAAATATTTTAAATATATCTGAAAGTTTTAAAATCATTGTCAAATCTTGGAAATATTTTTGAATTCTTTGTAATATTTCTAAAATCTTGGAAATTTGTTGAAAACTTTAAATCCTAGAAATCTTTGAAATCTTAGCGCGAATTTTTAAAACTTAAAATTTTTTGTGGAATCTTTAGAAATATTTGAAATGCATCTGAATTTTTTTAAATCTTAGTGAATTCTTTTAAATATTTGTGAATTCTTTAAAATATTTTAAAAAATTTGAACGCTTTTTAATTTTTGTGGAATTTTGAGAAATATATCTGAAATTTTTTAAATTTTTGAAAAACTTGTTAATTTATTGAAAATTTTCTAAAATCTTGGAAATCTGTTGAAAACTTTAAATTTTAAAAATCCTTAAAATGTTTCTGAAATCTTTTTGAATTCATTCAAAATTCTTGAAACAGTTTTAAATCTGGGAAATCTTTGTGTGATATTTTTAAACTTTTAAAAATGTTGTAATCCCTGTCAAATTTGTAAAAAAAATTATAATAATTCTGAGATCATTGTGAAATTTCTTGGAAAATTTTAAAAACTTTAGAAACCTTTGAAATATTTCTAAAATCTTGAACAAAAATCATAAAAATCTTTATGAAAACTCCGAATTCTTTGAAATATTTCTAAAACTTGTGAGAAATATGTTGAAATCTTTCAAAACTTTTCAAAATTATAAAAACATTGTCATTTTTTTTGTAATATTCCTGAAATCCCTGAAATATTCAATTGTTGAAATCTTTTGAAATTAAAAAAAAAAGCTGCAAACAATCTTTTGAATTTTTTGTGAAATCTATCAAATTATTGAAATCTTTGGTGTGATATTGAAAGTCCTTCGAAAATTATGAAGGCATTATAAAATTTCTTGAATGTACTTACTTAGAAAATGCATCAGTGTCGAGAGCGTGTATGTTGAAAATTTTCTTATCTCTCATTTTCATGACGGATTTAATATACGCGAGAAACGATCGCTGGGCACTTTCCTTGAGCTCAGAATTTCGGGCGAGTAAAGCTGCTAATTCTTTTTCAGGAGAGTGCAAATAACTGGGCCTAATTCTGTCGAGGAGAACAATTAATTATTAATTGAAAATCGCCACTACTTTCTGATTCTGGGAAAATAAATAAATAATAGAAAAGTTGGTTACTTTAGTTCGGAAATTGGAATTCCGCGAATCGCCAGCTGGTCGATTATACTCTCCTCGCTGGGCAATACAACCAATAAAGAATTTCCACCACTTTTAAATCTTGCTGTTCTTCCCGCTCTGTGGATGTATGCATTTACATCTTCCGGACAATCCATTTGTACGACCCAGTCCACATCGGGAAAGTCTAAATAAATACGGTAATTTGCTTAATGAACTAGAAAATCAAGAGAGAAATTTTTTAATTCAAAAATAGTTTAATTTTTAACAAAATAGTTGCATTTTTAACAAAATAAATATATTTTCAACAGAATACATCAACTTCTAACAAAATAGTTCTATTTTCAACAAAATAAATAAACTTTTAACGAAATAGTTGTATTTTCAACAAAATAAATAAATGTTCAAAAAAAGTTGAATTTTCAACAAAATAAATAAATTTTCAACGAAATAGTTGAGTTTCCAACAAAGTTAATAAATGTTCAACAAAATAAATAAATATTTTTAAAAAGTTGAATTTTCAACAAAGTAAATAAATTTTTAACAAAATACATTTTCAACAAAATCGTTGAATTTTCTACAAAATGGTTGAATTCTCAGCAAAATAAATACATTTTAAATAAATTAATTGAATTTTCAATAAAATACATTTTTTCAACAACACGGTTGATTTTTCAACAAAATAGTTGAGTTTCCAACAAATGAATAAAACTTTCAATAAAATAACTCAACTTTCAACAAAATAAATCGATTTTCAACCAAATAAACATATTTTTAACAAAATAAATACATTTTCAACCAAATAGTCGAGTTTCCAACAAAATGAATAAAACTTTCAACAAAATAAATCAATTTTCAACAAATTAACATCTTTTTAACAAAATAAATATATTAAAATTTTTTTTTTAATTCAACAAAATAGTTGAATTTTCAACAAAGTAAATAAATTTTTAACCAAATAGTTGAATTTACAAAAAATTAATAAATTTTTAACAAAATGGTTGTATTTTCCACAAAATAAATAAATATTTAGAAAAGTTGAATTTTCAACAAAATAAATAAATTTTCAACAAAATAAATCAATTTTCCACAAAAGAAGTCAATTTTCAACAAAAGAAGTCAATTTTTAACAAAATAAATAAATATTCAAAAAAAGTTAAATTTTCAACAAAATTAATAAAACTTTCAACAAAATAGTTGTATTTTCAACAAAATGGTTGAATTTTCAACAAAATAAATAAATTTTAAACAAAATAAGTCAATTTGAATAAAATAAATAAATATTCAAAAAAGTTTAATTTTCAATAAAATTAATATAACTTTCAACAAAATAAATAAAATTTCAACAAAATAAATATATTTTCAACAAAATAATTTTTTTAAATGGTTGAATTTGCAACAAAACAGTTGAATTTCCAAAAAAATTATATTAATAAATTTTCAACAAAATAAATATATTTTCAACAAAATAGTTGTATTTTCAACAAAATAAATATTTAAAAAAGTTGAATTTTCAACAAAATAAACATATTTTTAACAATATAAATAAATTTTCAATAAAATAGTTGTATTTTCAACAAAATGTTCGACTTTTCCGCATATTAAATAAATTATAAACAAAATAAATTAATTTTCAACAAAATAGTTGATTTTCAAGAATCTAAATAAATTTCCAACAAAATCAATCAATTTTCAACAAAATAAACATATTTTTAACTAAATAAATAAATTTTCAACAAAATAGTTGAATTTTTAACAAATAAATAAATTTTCAACAAAATAAATAAATTTTCAACAAAATAGTTGAATTTTCTACAAAATGGTTGGATTTTCAACCAAATAAATATATTTTCAACAGAATAAATCAACTTTTAACAAAATAAGTCAATTTTTAACCAAATAAATAAATTTTCAACAAAATAGTTGAATTTTCAAGAAAATAAATAAATTTCCAACAAAATTAATAAATTTTCAACAAAATAAATCGATTTTCTACAAAATAAACATATTTTTATCTAAATAAATAAATTTTCAACAAAATAGTTGAATTTTCAAGAAAATAAATAAATTTCCAACAAAATTAATAATTTTTCAACAAAATAAATCGATTTTCTACAAAATAAACATATTTTTATCTAAATAAATAAATTTTCAACAAAATAGATGAATTTTCAGCATATTAAATAAATTTTAAACAAAATGGTTGAATTTTCAATAAAATAAATAAATTTCCAACAAAATTAATAAATTTTGAATCAAATAAATCAACTTTCAATAAAGTGGTTGAATTTTCAACAAAATAAATTAAATTTCAACAAAATAAATAAATATTCAAAATGTTGAATTTTCAAGAAAATAAATAAATTTTCAACAAAATTAGTCAATTTTTAAGAAAATAAATAAATATTCAAAAAAGTTGAACTTTCAACGAAATAATTAAATTTTCAACAAAATAAACATATTTTTATCTAAATAAATTAATTTACAACATAGTAAATCAACTTTCAACAAAGTGGTCGAATTTTTAACAAAATAAATAAATTTTCAACAAAATAGTTGTATTTCCAACAAAATTAAAAAATCTTCCACAAAATAAATAAATTTTCAACAAAATAAACATATTTTCAACTAGATAAATAAATTTTCAACAAAATACTTGAATTTTCAACAAAATAGTTGAATTAAAAACAAAATAAACATGTTTTCAACTAAATAGGTAAATTTTCAACAAAATAGTTGAATTTTTAACAAAATAAATAAATTTTCAACAAAACAATTGAATTTACAACAAAATGGTTGAATTTTCAGCAAAATACATACATTTTAAACGAAATGGTTGAATTTTCATCAAAATAATTTTGTTTCAAAAATCGTTGATTTTTCAACAAAATAAATAAATTTTCAACCAAATAGTTAAATTTCCAACTAAATTAATCTATTTTCTACAAAATAAATAAGTTTTCATTAAAATAAATAAATTTCAACAAAATAAACATATTTTAACTAAATAAATATATTTTCAACAAAATAGTAGAATTTTCAGCAAAATAAATAAATTTTAAACAAAATAGTTGAGTTTTTAACCAAGTATCGTTTAGTTTTCAACGGAATTTTAAATACTTAGTATTTTCTGTATGAATGTATGAATTTTTAATCCAAAACGAAAAATCTTTAACAAACCAGTTAAATTTTTAACTACAAAATATGACTTGAATAAACAATTGAATTTTAAACCTACATGGATGAATTTTCACCATGAACGTAATTTTTAATCAAAAGAGATGAATTTTTAACTAAAAAATATTAGTTTTTAACCAAAAATGGAATAGTTATATTTTCAGATAAAAAAAAAAATATTTTGAAAAAAAATAATAATTTTCCACTGATTGAATTCAATTAACAAATGCGAATTTCAAACAAAAATAGTTAAATCCTCAACCAAAATTAAGATTTTTCAAGAAGGAAGATTTTTTTTTTGTTAAAAAAATATTAGTTTTCCACAGAATAGTAGAATTTTTAAACCAAGACTATGAACTTTTATAAAAAAAAGTATATTTTCTACCAAGCAGTTTCATTTAACAAAAAAAGATTTCAAATAAAAATGAAATAGTTTAATTTTCAACAAAAGAATCAAATTTTCTAACAGCTAAATTAAATAAAAAAGACAAATTACTAACAAAATTGTCAAATCTTCACCAAAAAGATGATTTTTCAAAAAGGAAGATTCATTTTCTGTGCGAATAGACGAATTTTCAATAAATAAATAAATTTCCTAACAAGTAGTTAATTTTTCAAATAAATACTTTAATTTTGAACGAAATAGTCAAATTTTCAATATACTTGAATACTTGAATATATACTATATTTTATACTATAATACTTGAATTAAAAAATATATATTTCAAATAAAAATTGAATAGTTAGATTTTCAACAACAAAAAAAGCGAATTTTCTATCAGTTAAATTGAATAAAGAAAGACGAATTAATAAAAAAATAGTTGAATTTCCAATCATATTGATTTTTCAAAAGAAAAAAAAAGAAAGAAAATTAATTTTTCGCTCAAAAAGTCAATTTTTTCAAAAAACAGTTCGTGGCTGCTTTAAACCGAAACTATGAATATTCAACATAAAAGTAAATTTATACCAAATAAATAGTTTAATTTTCAGTTATAAAATTTAACTATTCTATTTTTTTTGTGCACATTTTTTCTTTTTTAATTGAAAATTCATCTATTTTGTTGAAAACATGATTTTTTAAAAGAAAAATAACCTTCCTGGTTGCAGATTCAACTATTAGATTTTAAATTTAATTAAAAACTAAAAAATTTGGTTGAAAATTTATACATTTGATTAAAAAATTATATTTTTTTAAATTGAAAATTAACGTTTCTAACTATCAATTTACCTTCCGCTTTTTGTCAAAACTATTTTTAATACATATATATTTAATATTTTTGGTTGAAAATTTATCTTCTCGGTTGAAAATTCAACTATTTAATTAAAAATCTTTTTTTTTTAATTTAAAATGCATAATTTTAGTTAAAAGTGCATTTCTTTGGTTAAAAATGCAGCCAATATTGTTGAAATTTTTTTTGTGTTGAAACAAAAATAATTTGTTTGCTAAAAATGTAGCTATTCTATTTTTTTCTAGAAAAATTAAACTTTTTCAGTTGGAAATTCAACTATTTTCTTGAAAATGACCTTTTTCTTGGTTGAAAATTAATTATTTAAACTGGTACATTTAATAATAAAAATTTTAATTAATAAACCTTAGAAGTTCCCTTCCAATCAAGAAACGACTTCTTTATACCAAAAAATGAATAATCAATCCAGTAGAACCAATTTTCTATTTAAAAAAACGAATGTTTAACCAAACAGTTGGATTTTCGAACAAAACAGTTCAATTTTCATCAAAAAATTAAATTTTTCAATCATATAGTAGAACTTTTATCCAAAAAAAAAATTGATCAATTCTGGTCGAAAAATAAATAAAATCTGAATTTTCAGCGAAATAAAATTAATTTTCCACCAAACGATGAATTTTCTATCGAAATGGACGAATTTTCAACAAAAAAATTTGAATTTTTAACTGAAAAAAATACTAAAATTAACAAGGGCCAATCTACTCTTCTAATTTCTTACCTAATCCGCGAGACGCAACGTCAGTCGCGAACAAAACTGCATGTTGTCGCCGACAAAATGTTTGATAAATGTCTATTCTCTTGAGTTGATGAATTTGTCCATGAAGAGGTATCAGTTTTATCATTCTTGCAGACTTTTCAGTTAGTCGTCGGAATGCTTCGTACATAAATTTTACCTAATAGCAATAAAAAATTGAGATTTGATTTCAGGCTGGCCGTTTTGATCCAAGAAATTTTTTTTTTTTAATAATAATTTTTAACTTTTATAAATAATTAATCAATTCAAAGATTCAGATTTAAATTAGGAAATCAATGAACTTTACCATTTTTTTAATTATATTATTTTCAACAATTTAATTATTTTCATTTTAAATAGTTTTAACATCCTTGAAAAGCTTGAATATTTTCTTTCAAAATCTTGAGAAATCGAGAAGTTGTTTTAAATTTATTTATTTCTTTTTTAACAAATGTTAGAAATTTTTTACAATCTTTTTGAATATTCAGTTAAAATAATTTTTCAAAATTAAAAACAATTTTCAATTTTCATGAAGAATATTAAGAAAATATTTTTATTCTTTTGAAACCTTTCACAATTCTTGAAAAGTTTTAATTAATTTTGAATCTTTTCAAAACTTCTCAATACCTCTTAAAATTACTCAATTTTTTTCTAAAAATACCAAAATTTAACAATTTCAATTACAAATGAAATAATTGTTCTATTTCTTAGTTTAAAAATGTGAAATTCAATGGATTATTATTAAATGAATGATTTTTTAATCAAATCTATTCAAATTTTGCACTAAGAAATATCAATTTTTGACCAAAAAAATGAAATAGTTCAACTTTTAGTTGAAAAAAATAATAATAATCTTCAACAAATAATAACGGATTTTCCCAAAAATAGTTTAATACCTTTAAAAAAAAATATATATATATATATATAAATCTTCAACTAAAGCTATGGAATATTCAATAGGAAAGAGATTAAAAATTAATTTTCTAAAAAAAACTAACTTAAAAAAAAACTCAAATAAATAATTATTTAGCATAAAAAAAGAAACCAATTTTCAACAAAATATTTACATTTTTGGCAAAAAAAGAAGTCGCTTTCATCCAAAGAAAAAATAAGTTTTCAATCTAAAATCTCATTTTTGTACCTAAAGATGAACTTTTAATTAAAATAATTAATTTTCAATCAAAAAAAATTTATTTTTAGCAAAAAAGTTTAACTTTCAAACAAATAATTTTATTTCTATCCTAAAAGATAAATTATAAATATTTTTTAACTGGAATACTTGAATTCTTAACAGAAAAGAATTTAAAAAAAAAATTAACTTGGAAAGAAAAAGACAATTTTCTACCAAAAAATCGAATTGAAAAAAAAAAAAAAATTTTGATACAATTTCTTGAATTTTATAACAAAAAGAATAATTTTCAAACATAAAGATTAATTTTGTATTATTTATAAATAAAAAATATCAATTTTCAATCAAAATTAGAACCGTTAAAATGCTAGGAAAATAAATGTTCAATTAAAAAAGAAAAAGAATTTTAAACAAAATAGTTGGAGTTTTTTCTAACCAAAAATAGAAGAATTAAAATTTCAGTTAAAAGAATCAATTTAAAAAAAAAAGAATTCTCAACAAAATAATTCAGTTTTAAACCCAAAAGATTAATTTTCTAAGAAAAAAGGATATGGTTTCAATAAAATATATAAATTTTCAATTAAAAAAAGATAAATTTACAAAAACAAAAACGAGTTTTCAACAAAATTAAGTAATTTTCGACTAAAAATATAAATTTTCAAGCAAAAATAGAATAATTATATCCTCAGTTAAAAAAATAAATAAATTCAACAAAAAAGATCAACTTTTAATTATTTTTTCAAATGGAATTAATTAATTTTCAAATGGAAAACATAATTTTTTCAAAAAAATAATTAAATGTCGAACAAAAAAAATGTTTATCAAATAAAACGATGAATCATTAACCAAATAAATGATTTTTTTAACAGAAAATAAAATATTTACATTTTTTATATAATAAAAAATATTTTTTAAGAAAAAAGATTACACATCCATCAAAAATGGTAAATTTTCTACAAAAATGGAATAGTTAAAGTGAATTTTCAACTAAAAAAAAGTCGATTTTTAATCAAATACATAAATTTTAAACTAAAAAGATTAATTTTCAACCCCAGAAATTAATTTTTTACCAAATTAATAAAATGAAATTTCTATAACTATAAAAATAACTGTCAGGCAGAATAAATTTGAAATTTTTCAATTGTATTTCTATTTTAGTCATAGATTTTAATATTTGTTTTAAAATTCAACCATTTTTATCAAAAGTTCTCTTTTTGGGTCTAAAATTTAACCATTTTGTTAAAAATTCAAGTATCTGCTTAGAAAAATTACTTGTTTAAAATAATTCTTATTTTGGTATTGAAAAATCAATTGAAATTTTTTTCGGATGAAAATTCAACTAATTTTTTGAAAATTTGTCTTTAATTTAAAACTCTCGTCTATTTTAGTAAAAATTTCATCTTTCTTGGATAAAAATGCAATTATTTTGTTAAAAATTAAAGTAACTTCCCAGAAAATTGACTCGTTAAAAATAATTCATATTTTGGTGTTGAAAATGAAAAAAATATCTTTTTTTGATGAAAATTGCACTTTTATTTGAAATTTTTATTTTATTTAAGATCTCATCCATTTTAGTACAAAATGCATCTTTCTTGGATAAAAATGCAACTTTTGGGTAAAAAATTTAATTCTTTTTCTAGAAAATGTACTTATTTAAAATCATTTATGCATGTTATTGTTAAAACTTCAAGTGAAATCTTTTTTAAGTTGAAAATTCAGATGTTGGATCAAAATTTGAACTATTTTATTGAAGACTGATCTTTTTTAATTTAAAATTTAACTGCGTGTGTAAAAGTTGAACTACTTTGCTGATTTTTTTTTTAATAAGGCTTATCTCATTGGTAGAAAATATAAAAATATTTTTATCAAATTTTTTTGCTCAAAATTCATATCTTTAGGTGAAAGTTTCTTTCTTGTATTACTGAAAAAGCTTTATTTTGATAAAAATTGGCCTTTTTGATTTTAAAATTCATTTTTTTTTTTTGATGAAATGAATTCTTCTTAGGCTAAAAATTTAATTATTTTTTTAAAGAGCCTCTTTATGGTAGTAAAGTAATTTTTTTGCCTAAATAAAATAAATAAATTAAAATTTTTTATTTCTATCTGAAATATTGTTTTATTCTGTTTATAAAAGATCCTATATTAATAATAAGACAATTTTAAAATGCTGGGATTTGTATGTTAATTTACAACAAAAATTTAATGAATGGCCCAAGGAAAAATCATATTTACATATGATACTTTATATATATATATATATATATATATATATATTTTATATTCATATTTATAATTATATATTATATTTGTATATTATATTTCATATTTTATGTTTATATCTTATATTTTATATTTATATCTTATATTTATATTTTTCTTTTATATTTCATATTTCATACTTTATATTTATATTTTATATTTACATACTTATATTTTATGTTTTTATTTTATATTTCATATTTATATTCGTATATTATATTTTATATCTAAATTTTATATTTATATCTTATATTTATTTTTTTATGTTATATTTTATATTTATGTTTTTTATATTTTTTATATTATATTTTATATTTATATTTCATAATTATATTTATATTTTTTTTAAATGTTCGTTTTATATTTTAGTTATATTTTATATTTATATATTATATTTGTATATTATATTTTACATTTATATTTTATATTTATATGTTATATTTATATTTTATATTTATATTTTATGTTTCATATTTATATATTTTGTATATTTTTGTTTTATATATGTATATTATATTTTTATTTTATATTTCATATTTATATTTTATATTTTTGTTTTATATTTCATATTTCATACTTTATATTTATATTTTATATTTGTATTTTATATTTATATCTTATATTTACATTTTATATTTTTATTTTATATTTTATATTTGTTTATTATAATTTATATTTTATATGTATATTTCATATTTATATTTGTATATTATATTTTTATTTTATACTTCATATTTTATAATTTTTTATATTATATTTTATATTTCATATTTATATTTATATATTTAAAAAATTTTTGTTTTATATTTTATAGTTATATTTTATATTTATATAATATTTTTTATATTTTTATTTTTTAATTTCATATTAGAATTTACACTTTTATTTCATATTTATATATTATATTTTCATTTATATTATATTTTAAACTTTTATATTATATTTTATTCTTTTATTTTATATTATGAAAAATTCCTGAAAATAAATTCAGGAATTCAACGACCAAATTTGAACAACCACCACAAATGCTCCCATCGCAATCTGAAAAAAACACCTTTTCCTCCTCTCCCTTCCCGCTGGAAAAAAGAGAGAAAAAATATATTTTTCATTTGGAAAAAATAAAAAAGAGGAAAGAAAAATGAGAAGGCAACCAACCAAACCCCCTTCCTTCTCTTTTTCTTTCTTTCGTCTTTTTTATTCTTATCACCATCAAATTATAATTAATAAAAAAAAACTAACGTTTCGGCACCCTTATCATGGCAAACAAAAAAATCATAAGAAAATAAAAGTAAAAATAAAATAAAAATAAATAAATAAAAAAAAATAAAATAAAATAAAAATAAAATAAAAATAAAACTTGTAGCTGGCAGGAACAGCACCGCTAAATAATAACTTGATTAACTTGATAACGCCAGTAACTTGATTATTGGACGTTAAAGAGGGTCATTGGGTGAGATTTTAATCTCATTTAGAAATCTTGAATTTTAATTTGTTTTATATTTTATAATTATGTTTTTATATTATATTTTATATTTTATAGTTATATTTTATATTTATATATTGTTTAATTTTATATCAGAATTTACACTTTTATTACATATTTTTATATCATATTTTATACTTTTATTTTATATTTTATAGTTATATTTTAGATTTATATATTTTTTATATTTTTATTTTATATTTTATAATTATGTTTGTGTATTATATTTTATATTATATTTCATATTTTATATTTATATTTTGTTACGGTTCGGTTACGGTTACATAATTCAAGTACGGCGGCTAAAAAAACAAAAAAACATTAATTTGAAATTTTCTCTTACCTGCTTGCAAGTTGAAAAGAAGACAATGATTTTTTGCCGGAGATGCTTTCGCAGAAAAGAATACAACATCGTCATTTTGTCTTCCAAATTACAAACCACATACACTTGCTGCAAATGGTCAGGCGTCACGTGTGTCGCTTTTTCATGAACCGATACGTAGATTGGATCTTTGAGGCTTAGTCTACTCAATTCCGTTTTAGATCTAAAAAAAAAAAAAACAAACAAAACAAAAAAACAATTTAAACATTTAACTAGGAAATTATTTAATGTGTCCTTGAATTCTAAATCGAAGGAATTAGAACGTACTTGGTTTGCGTAGCTGAAAACAAAAGAGTTTGACGACTTTCTGGGAAATTTTCAATTATCGCGTCCATACTTTCTTCGAAGCCCTTGTCCAAACATCTGTCCGCTTCGTCCAGAACTAAGATCTAGAGTTTCATTTAAAAAAAAAACGAATTAAAAAAGACAAATCTTCAACAAAATTTATCGAATTTTAAACCAAATAGTTCAATTTTGAACCAAAAATATGAATTTTCCAACAAGAAGATTTTTATATTTATATATTATATTTTACATTTATATTTCATAATAATAATAATAATAATAAATACTATATAAATTTTTTTAAATATTTTAATAATTAATATTAATAATTAAAATAATGATAAT
>JAWWLR010000003.1:1233569-1257333 GCA_035041075.1 Acraspis erinacei
TTTGGTACCAAAAACTTAGATTTTCATAGAAAAAATAGTTTAATTTTTAACCCAAAATATGAAATAATTAAATTTCGACAAAAACAAACGAATTTTTAACAAAATACATTAATTTTCAACTAGAAAAGTTCAATTTTCAAGATACTTCAAGATCAGTTTTTAAATATAAAAATAAGAAAATTTTCAACCAAGAAGATTAAACGTCTGTCAAAAAAGATCAAATTTCGGCAAATAATGGAAAAGTTACAATTAAAATTAGAAAAATAAGTTTTTAATTAAAAAATAATTTTCAATGAAAGAAACGAATTTTTAACAGCAAAATTTAATTTTCTACACAAAAATTGACTTTTAACCAAACATACGAATTTACAACCAAATTTTGAATTTTTAAATAAATACAAACGGAAATTTTTAGTCAAAGAAATTTAATTTTTTAATAAAATAATGAACCTTCAAACAAAAAAAATCATTTTTAATCCAATAGTTGAAGTTTCAACCAAAAAGATGATTTTTTAATCAAGACGATTAAAAATAATGGAAAAGTTACAATTTTAATCAAAAATTTAAATTTCAATTTAAAAAAAAAATTGATTTAAAAAAATCTAATTTTCACTTCGATAAATTAATTTTCAATCGAAGAAATGAATTTTGAACCAAAAAAGTTAATTTTTATATTAATAAAAAATCATTTTTCAAAAAAATTAATGAAATTTAAACCCATAAAAAAATATTAAAGGATTTAAAAAAAAAATACTTAAATTTTCAACCAAACGAATTTTCGACAAAAAATGTAAATATTGAATTTTTCATTTAAAAAAACAATAATTTTCAATAAAAACTAATTTTCAGTCAAAGAAATGAATTTTCAATAGAAAAAAAATAATATTCTACAAAAAGGATTAATTTTTAACAAAACATATTAATTTCCAAACAAATTTTAAAGGAGTAAATAGAGAAATTTTAAAACAAAGAAATACATTTTTTAATAAAATAATGAATCTTAAAACAAAAATAAAATTCATTTTTAACCCAACAGTTGAATTTTCAGCTAAAAAATTTAATTGTCTACCAAAAAATATTGATTTTTCAGAAAACAAATTAATTTTCAACACCATTTAAAATTTGTAAAGGCGTTTAAAAAAAAAGTTAAACAAAAAAGAGTACTTTTCTACATAAATAGATTGATTTTTAACAACATATATGAATTTTCAACCAATTTTGGAATTTTAAAGGAATAAATACAAAAATGTGTAAGCAAAGAAATTAATTTTGTAATAAAATAATAAATCTTTAAACAAAAAAAAAGAGTTTTAAAACAAAGCAATTTAATGTCTGCCAACAAAGATAAAATTTCGACCAATAATAAAAAAGTTAAAATTTCAATAAAAAAAATTCAATTCTGAATTAGGAAAAAAAATTTAATTTTCAATCGAAGAAATGATATTTTAACCAAAAAAATTAATTTTCTACACAAGAAAAGATTGATTTTTCACAAAATACATGCATTTTCAACCCAATTAAAAATTTGTAAAGGAATTTTTAACCAAATAGTTCAATAAAAATAAATAATAAATGAAAATATAGAATTTTTAATTTCAAAAAGCTATTTTTCAAAT
The DNA here is from genome assembly GCA_035041075.1 of Acraspis erinacei. Classification (NCBI taxonomy): domain Eukaryota; kingdom Metazoa; phylum Arthropoda; class Insecta; order Hymenoptera; family Cynipidae; genus Acraspis; species Acraspis erinacei. Next base: position 1,235,186 of record JAWWLR010000003.1, read on the forward strand.
TAAAACAATGATTTTTCAACAATGAAGATAAATTTTATACCAAAAAAAATTATCAACAAAATACATACAATTTTAAATAAAGAAATTAATTTCTGAATAAAATAATGAAACTTCTAACAACAAAAAAATGAATTTTTAACCCAAAAGTGGAATTTTCTACAAAAAAAAAGAGAAAAATCTTCAACAAAAGAGATGAATTTTCAACAAAATAGTTCAATTGTCATAAAAATAAATGACATTTTTAACCATAAAGATTAAATGTCTGTGGAAAAATATAAATTCTCGACAGATAAGTGAATAATTACAAAAATTAATTTTCTATAAAAAAAACTGAACGTTTAACCAAAAAGATAAATTTTCAATCTACATTATGGAATATTCAACCAAAATAAGTTAGATTTTCAGTAAAAAAATTTTAACCCAAAAAGGAACAAATTTTTAACAAAATAGTTCAATTTACGGCAAAAAATTCCTTTTCATCAAAACAAGTTTTCAATCAAATAGTTCATTTTTAAACCAAAGAAATGAATTTTTAACTAAAAAGATTATTATTTACCTGTAATACTTAAATTTTCAACAAACAAACAAAATTTTTTTAATCAAGGAGATTAACTTTAAAAGAAAAAGATAATTTTCTAGCAAATAAAATTGATTTTTTACCAAAATACGTGAATTTTATATATACAAAAAAATGAATTTTTAATCATAAGAATTAATTTTCTACATAAAAAGACAAATTTTCCAGAAAACACATAAATTTTCAAACAAATAGTTTAATTTTTAATTAAAAAATATAAATTTTAAATCGCATAGTTGAATTTTCATACAAAAAAAAAAGAAAAATTCAGAATCAAAAATAGAATAGTTCAATTTTTCGTTAACAAATTTTTTAAACAAAGTAGTTCCATTTAAAAAAAGAAATGAAACCTCAAACAAAAAAAAATCATTTTTAACAAATAAGCTAAACTTTTAAACTTAAGTTCTTGAAGTTTAAACCAAAAAAAAATATATATTCGCAACCAAAAATGGTGACAAAATTGTCAACTATAATTAAGAAAAATTCTTAAAACCACTTGAAATATTTTTTTTAGAATTTGCAAGAGGAAAACTTTCAATTGTGACGAATTCTGACCCGAAACAGGGATTTTTTTAAATTACTTTCTTCTAAATCCGAATTATAATTTTTTTAAACAAGTCCCGTTCCATGTAGAAAAATGAAGTGAAATTATATGTCTTTACCGCAACTCCTTAAAATTAATTTTAACAAACTTCACTTAAATTAAAAATTTTAATTAGAAATTTAAAAAAATTCTTTACCGTAACTCCTTAAAATTAATTTTAAGAAATTTAATTTCAGTTATAAAGTTTCTAAATTTAATTTTTATAATTTAATTAATTAATTCCTTAAAAGTAATTAAAGAAATTTACATTTAATTTAAGTTTATTAATTTAATTTAATTTAATAAGGAGTAAATGAAATAAAACATGATATATTTTTTAGAAGAAAACTAAAATTGTTATTTTTATTTTAATTTTCTAAACATAAAATCTTAAAAAGTCTTTACCGTAAAAGCTTAAAAGTAATTTTAACAAATTAATCTAAATTTTTAATTTTTAATTGAAAATTTTAATTTAATTGTAAATTCTTAATTTAATTCATTTAAAAATAAAAATTATAATCTTTCTCTAAAATCTCCTGCTCAAATTCAATATAAATGAGGAATAAGTAAATAAAACTTGATAAAATATTTTTTTTAAATTGAAAATAAAACGTCATATTTTTTTTAGAATTTTTTTTTAAATTTGTTAAAAAATTAAAATTTTTAAATTAATTTTAACACATTTAATTTAAAATTAAATTTATTACTTTAATTAAATTAATTAAAATTTTTTTAAATAAAAACGATAAGTTTTCTCTAAAATTCCCTGCTCAAATTCAGGATAAATGAGAAGCAAGCAAATAAAACGTGATTATTTTGTTTTCAAATTAAAAAGTTGTATTTTTATTTAAAATGTTTAATTTTTAAATTAAATTTTCTAAATATAAAAATTAAAACAGTCTCAACCGTAACTGCTTAAAAGCAATTTTAACCAATTTAATCTAAATTTTTAACTTTAATTAAAAAATTAAAAAATAAAAACGATAATTATTCTCTCAAATCCTCTGCTCAAATTCAGGATAAATGAGGAGTAAGCGAATAAAACGTTGTTATTTTGTTTTTAAATTTAAAACTTTTATTTTTATTTAAAATTTTTAATTTTTAAATTAAATTTTATAAATCCTCTGCTCAAATTCAGGATAAATGAGGAGTAAGCGAATAAAACGTGATATTTTTTTTGTTTCCAAAATTTAAAATTGTGATTTTTATTTAAAATTTTTTATATTTAATTTAAATTTTCTAAACATAAAATTTAAAAAAAAGTCTTTACCGTAACGGCTTAAAAGTAATTTTAAACAAATTCAATCTAAATTTTAAATATCAAATTTTATTTGTAATAAAAAATTTTAATTTAATTAAAAATGATTAATTTAATTAAATTAACTGATTTAAAAATAAAAGGGAAAATTATTCTCTAAAATTTCCTGCTCAAATTCATGATAAATGAGGAGTAATTGAATAAAACGTGATATTTTATTTGCAAAAAGTATAAAAATTAATTTTTATTTAAAATTTGTAATTTAAATTTTCTAAATATAAAAATTAAAAAAAAAATTCACCGTAACAACAGCCTAAAAGTAATTTAAACCAATTAAACACTAAAAATTTAAAAATTAAACAATTTAAAATTTTATATTTAAATTTTAAATTTTTAATAAAAAATTATTAATTAATTAAAAATTTTAAAAGTAAAAATGATAATTATTCTCTAAAACCCTCTGCTCAAATTCAGGATAAATGCGGAGTAAACGAATAAAGCGTGATAAATTCCTGATATTTTTCTCTCTCTTTTTTTTTAAATTGAAAAATGTGATTTTTCTACCTGCATATTTGTCCACTCAAAAAGTGGATTTTGATCCATATGATGCAACAAACGTCCTGGTGTGCAAATCACTATATTGCACTGATCCATTCTTTCTCTTTCATAGCGTAAATCTTTGCCACCAATCACCAAAGCCGCCGAGAGGGAGTGATAACGACCGACTTTTCGCAGAGTCTCAAAAATCTGGCATGCAAGTTCTCGCGTCGGAGTAATTATGAGAGCACCGAGACCGTCCATTCGCGTCCATCTTTTGCAGTACAATGTCTCTATTACCTACAATTCGAGAAATATTTTTTTTTTAAATTACCCCTTTTTTCACCGGTTCGCGCAAACATTTTTCGCGGCCAATGACATTTTAAAAATCGAACTCTAAAGCGAAAAATTGTTCAATTTGACGTTATAAAAATAATATAATAATTAAAGAATTTCAAATTAGAAAGAATCCATTTTAAACAAAATAGTTGAATTTTGAACTTAAAAAATTCACTTCTCAAATAAAAATGGAATAGTTAATTTTTCAGTTAAAATAGATAATTTTCGACAACAAAAAAACAACAAATTTCCAACGAAAGTGATGAATTTTTAATTAAAATAATGAATCTTTAACTGCAATAGAAAAATTTTAAACTAAAAAGATGAATTTTTAACATCAATATTTAACTTTGAGTCAAATAGTTTTATTCTCAACCGAAAAGATCAATTTTAAAATAAAATTATGAATATTTAACGGGAATAATTGAATTTTCAACGAAAAATATTAATTCTCAAACAATAAAATTAATTTTCTACAAACAAAAAAAACTATTTTTCAACCAAATATATGAATTTTCAACGAAATAGTTTATTTCCGAAGTAAAAATCATCATTATTTAACCATAAATGGAATAGCTAAATTTACAATTGAAAAAAAAAAATAATAATTTTCAACCAAAAAAAATAATGTTCAACAAAACAGTTCAATCGTAAACCAAAAAATACAAATTTTCAACGAAAATTACGAGACTTTCATATTCAAATTATCAACCAAAAAGATGAATTTTCAATGAAGAAGATTAATTTCTACTCAAAAAAGGCGAATTTTTTTACTTTTTTAAAATTAATTGTCAGCGAAAAATTCAATAGTTCAATTTCCAGTAAAAAAAAATAATTTTCAACCAAAAAAAATTTTTTTTTAGATCTCATTTTTGAACAAAGTGATGAATCTTCAACTGAAAAGATGAATTTTCAATCAAATAGCAGAACTTTTAACAAAAAAAATCAATTTCCGAAGAAAATTATGAATATTTAACTGAAGAACGACAAAAAAGATAAAAAGAATATTCAATATTAATAGTTATTTAAATTTTCAGTTTAAACAAAATTAATGTTCAACCAAAATGATAAATTTTCAACTAAATAGTTGATTTTTTAACTAAAAAATATGCATTTTCAACAAAAAATGGAATAGTTCTAATTCCTTAAAAAGTCACTTTTTTTAAGTGATGAATTTTCAACTAAAATTATTAATTTTCCAACAAGAAAATTAATTTTCTATAAAAAAAATACGATTTTTCAACAAACTAGTCAAATTTGCAATCAAAGTGATGAATTTTCAAATAAAATAATGAATCTTTAACAGAAAATAGAAAAATTTGAAACTAAAAAGATGAATTTTTAACATAAAGATTTAACTTTTAATCAAATAGTTTTATTCTCAAACGAAAAGATCAATTTAAAAATAAAATAATGGAATATTTAACGGGAATAATTGAATTTTCAACGAAAAAGATAAATTTTCAAACAATAAAATTAATTTTCTACAAACAAAAAAAAACATTTTTAAAATAAATATATGAATTTTCAACGAAATATTTTATTTCCAAACTAAAAATCATCAGTATTTAACCATAAATGGAATAGTTAAATTTGCAGTTAAAAAAATAATAATTTTCAACCAACAAAAATAATTTTAAAAAAGTTTCATTTTTGAACAAAGTGATGAATCTTCAACCGAAAAGATGAATTTTCAATCAAATAGTAGAATTTTTAACAAAAAAAGATAAATTTCCGAAGAAAATTATGAATATTTAACTGGAATATTCGAATTTTCAACGACAAAAAAGATAAAAACAATATTCAATATTAATAATTATTTAAATTTTCAGTTTAAACAAAATTAATTTTCAATCAAATAGTTCAATTTTGAACTAAAAAATATGAATTTTCAACAAAAATGGAATTTTCAAATAAAATTATTAATTTTAGTAGTTTTTTAAAATAATTTTCAGCTTAAACATAATTAATTTTCAACCAAAAAACGATTATTTTTAACAAAATAGTTCAATTTTCAAAGTGATGAATTTTAAGCCAAAAAGATAAATTATGGAGTAAAATGATTAATTTTCAAACGGATAAATTTCTAAATAAAATTATGAATATTTAACTGGAATATTAGAATTTTCAATGAAAAAAAAAAGATAAATTATCCCGGAAAAATTAAAAAGTTAAATTATCAGTTAAAAAAATAATGGTTAGGCGAAAAGTTCGCTTTTTAAATAAAATTACGGAATACTCAATTTGGATAGTTATTTAAATTTTCAGTTTAAAATAAATAAAACTTTAACCAAAAACGATTTTTTAACAAAATATTGAAATTTTCAAAGTGATGAATTTTTAACTAAAAAGATTAAATTTCAAATAAAATAGTTTAATTTTGAACTAAAAATATCAATTTTCAAAAAAAAGTATGAATTATTTCACTAGAATATTCGAATTTTCGGCGACAATAAAGATAAATTGTCCCGGAAAAATTGAATAATAAAATTTTGAGGTCGATAAATAATGAAATTTTAATAGAGTAGTTCAACTTTTAACCAAGAAGTTGAATTTTCAACTAAAAAAGACAACATTTTAAACAAATAGTTGAATTTTTAACTAAAAAATAGAAATTGTCATCCAAAAATTGAATAGTTAAATTTTCAGTTAAAAAAATTAATATTAAAAAATATATATACATTTTCAAATAAGAAGATTAACCAGTTAAATATTCATAATTTTACTCGGAAATTTATCTTTTTTTGTTAAAAATTCTACTATCTTCTTCCAAGAAGATAAGTTCTCAACTAAAAAAGATAAATTGCTAACCAAAAATTTTAGTTTTAGTTAAAAAAAAACAGTTTCCAATCACAAAAAAACCAACTAATTTACAAAAAAAGCTACATTTTCAAACAAAAAATACAATTTTTCAACAAAATGCGTTAAAAAATATCAATTTTCAACCAAAATTAAAGTAAAATGATGAATCTTCAACTGAAATAGTGGAATTTCAAACCGAAAACACAAATTTTCAACAAAATAGTTTAATTTTCAACTAACAAAGATAATTTTTTCAACCAAATAGTTGCATTTGGAACTAAAAAACCTAATTAAAAAAAATAGTCATATTTTCAACCAGTTAAAAAAATTAATTTCCCATACAAACAGAAATATTTAAAACCAAAGTGATGAATTTTCAAATTCAGTTGAATTTAAAATAAAATAGTTAAATTTTAAATTCAAAAAATTAAGTTTAATCAAAAATATAATATTTATTATTTCAGCAATAAAATACTTATGTATATTTTAATTTTTAACCCAAAAAATATCGATTTTCAACGAAAAAGTTGAATTTTCACCTTGAAAATTGATATTTTTTAGTTAAAAATTCAACTCCTTGGTTGAAAATTGAACTACTTTATTAAAATATCATTTTTTTGTGAAAATTATAAATTTTGAAATTAAATTTTAACATTATTAATTTTATCAAAGTTATTTTTCAACTAATCGGGTGAATTTTAAATTAAATAGTTAAGTTTTAAGTTTAAAAAAAATTAATTATAATAAAAAATATAAACGTATTTTGCCCTAAAATTGATAATTTTGAACCAAAAACTTGAATTTTCAACTAAAAAAAAAGTGAAATTTTAAACCAATTAAGGCGTTGTTTAAGCCTTTTAAATATTCAGCTTGAGAATATGTATTTTCATCAAAAAAGTTAATTTTCAACTTGAAAATTGATATTTTTTTAGTTGAAAATTATCCATTTTTAAATTGTCAATTTTACCAAAGTTAATTTTCAACTAATCAATTGAATTTTGCAATAAAATAGTTCAATTTTAAGTTAAAAAATTAATTCTAAAAAATATATATAAAAGAATAATCCAGTAAAATTATCAAGTTTCAATAAAAAATTGATGTTTTAATAAAGTAGCTCAGTTTTCAAACTAAAGAGTTGAATTTTTAACTAAAAAAAGATGAATTTTCTATTTGAAAATTCAACTTCTGGTTGAAAATTTACCTTTTTTTTAAAATTATTAATTAAATAATCAGTTGCATTTTCAATAAAATAGTTAAATTTTAAGTTAAAAAATTGTTATCAAAAATATAAACGAATAATTGACTAAAATGATCAATTTTCAATAAAAAATGGAAGTTTTAATGGAGCAGTTCAACTTTCAACCAAAAAGTTGAATTTTCAACCTAAAAATGTAATATTTATTATTTCAGCAATAAAATACTTATGTATATTTTAATTTTTAACCCAAAAAATATCAATTTTCAACGAAAAAGTTGAATTTTCACCTTGAAAATTGATATTTTTTAGTTAAAAATTCAACTCCTTTGTTGAAAATTGAACTGCTTTATTAAAATATCAATTTTTTTGTGAAAATTATAAATTTTAAAATTACATTTTAACATTATTAATTTTATCATATTTTTTTATTTATCTTTTTTAGTTAAAAATTCAACCTCTTAGTTGAAAGTTGAACTATTTTATTTAAATTTCAATGTTTTATTGAAAATTATCCATTTTTAAATTATATTTTTAAATTATCAATTTTACCAAAGTTAATTTTCAATTAATCAATTGAATTTTGCAATAAAATAGTTTTAAATTTTAAGTTAAAAAATTAATTGAAATCAAAAATATAAAAGAATAATAAAGTAAAATTATCAAGTTTCAACAAAAAAATTGAAGTTTTAATAAGGTAACTTAATTTTCAAACTAAAAAGTTGAACTACTTAAATGAAACTTCAATTTTTTATTGAAAATTGGGAAAATCGGTACTTTTATTGCATTATTCGTTTCTATTTTTTATGATCATTTTTTTTAACTTAGAATGTCACTATTTTATTGAAAATTCGGCTGATTAGTTTAAAATTATTTTTATTTTTTTTTTCAAAATTCATATTCTCAAGTTGACAATTTAAAAGACTTAAATAACGCCTTAACAGACTGAGAAAATTGAATTTATTTCAATTAAAAATTCAACTTTTTGGTTGGAAATTTAACTTTTTTAGTTAAAAATTCAACTCCTTGGTTGAAAGTTGAACTAGTGTATTAAAACTTCAATTTTTTCTTAAAAATTATCAATTTCAGGACAAAATTCGTTTATATTTTTCATTAGAATTAATTCCCTTAACTTAAAACTTAATATGTTGATAATTTATATTTTTTTAAGCAAAAAATTCAACTTTTTAATTGAAAATTGATACTTTTGATACTTTTACTTTTTTATTGATACGTTTACTTTAATTTTTGAAAAATCCATTTAACTCCAATCAACTAATTTTCTCTGCATCTCAATTTTCAACTAAATAGTTGAATTTTCAACTAAAAAAAAACCCTCAGTTTTCAATGATTGCAATAATAAAATAATTGGAAAAATTAATCTCCAAAAAAAGAGATGATTTTTCAACAACAAAAAAAAGGAATGCAAAGTAAAAATTATAATTACCGGAATTAGAAACGCCAGTGTTTTTCCACTGCCCGTTTTAGCTTGACCAAGAATATCAAAACCTCGCAAGGCAAGGCCGATAGTTTGCTTTTGTATGTCGGTCGGCTTGATATAGCCGCTTTCCTTCAAGCCCTTTATAGTTTGTATCGACAATGGCAAATCGTAGAATTTCTTTACTTGTGTCTCATCGATCTGCAAAGCCGAAAAATTGCCATTCAAAGATATAATATCAATGGAAGAAGAATTAGAAAAGATTTAATATCAGTCAGGCCTTTTTTTTTGTAAATCAAATAATCAAAAAACCAGATTTTTTTTCATCTGAAAGATGGAAATTTTCATTTTTTTATTGGCTAACAATTTCTAAAAGAAAGCAGAAGAATAAATTTTAAAAATTATTAATATTTGGCGATCCTAAATCATTTTTGTGAAATCTTTGGGGAATCATTGAAATATTGGAAAAGTCTTTTGAAATATTCTAAAAATGTTGAAATTATTGAAAATATTTCAAACTTTCTGAAATATTTGTGAAATATTTTGTGTTCATTTGAAATCATAGAAATATTTTAATTGTGAAATCTTCTAAACAAATTCGAAGTTTTTTAAGTCTTTGTGAAATTTTTGAAATCGTTTAAATTCTTGAAAATATTTTGAAATCTGGGGAAATGTGCCCTTTTTAGAATTTTTGAATTTCGAATCTTTATGAAATCTTTGTGAAATCTTTTTGAATATTTGTGAAATGTTCGAAGTCTTTGAAATATGTTTTTTGAAATCTTCTAAACAAATTTGAAATCTTTGAAATCTGGGGTACTGAGCCTTTTTCAAAATCTTTGAAAATTTTATTAAAATCTTTGAAATTTATTTAAATCTTCTAAACAAACTTGAAATCGTTTAAATTCTTTACAATTTTTTTTAATCTTTATGCAATTTTTTAATATTAGTGAAATCTTTTGTAATCATTTGAAATCATTAAAATATTTGAAATCTTCGTGAAATCTTCCAATCAAATTCGAAGTTTTTTAAATCTTTGTGAAATTTTGGAAATCTTTGTAAATTCTTTAAAATCTTCTAAGCACACATGAAATATTTTTAAATCTTTAAAATGTATTGAAATCTTTAAAATCTGGGGTACGGTGTCCTTTTTAAAAGCCTTGAATTCGAAATATTTATAAAATTTTTACGAAATCTTTTAAATAAACTTGAAATCGTTTAAATTCTTTAAAATGCTTTAAAATATTTTTTTAATATTTATGAAATTTTTATTAAATCGTAAAAATCTTTCTCAAAACTTTTGTATTTCGTTTGGAATCATTGAAATATTATAAAAATTTTGAAATTATTTAAAATATTTCCATCTTTCTGAAATATTTTGTGTTAATTTGAAATCATTAAAATATATGAAATCTTTGTGAAATCTTCTAAACAAATTCGAAATTTTTTAAATCTTTGTGAAATGTTTGTAAAATTTTAGAAATCCTTTGAAATCTTCTAAACAAACTTGAAATCGTTCAAATTCTTTAAAATATTTTGAAATCTGTTGAAATGTGCACTTTTAAAAATCTTTGGATTTGAAATCTTCATGAAATAGTTGTGAAATCTTTTTAAATATTTGTGAAATGTTCGAAATCTTTAAAATATGTTTTTTTGAAATCTTCTAAACAAATGTGAAATCTTTGAAATATGGGGTACTGTGCCGTTTTTCAAAATCTTGAATTTGAAATCTTTATAAAAATTTTACGAAATCTTTGAAATATTTTAAAATTTTATTATAATCTTTGAAATTTTTTCAAATCTTCTAAATTAACTTGAAATCGTTTAAATTCTTTCAAATGTTTTCAAATATTTAAAAAATCTTTATGAAATTTTGATTAAATCTTTAAAATATTTATGAAATCTTTTAACACTTTTGGTAAAATCTTTGAAATCTTTCGAAATCTACTAATCAGACTTGAAATCGTTTAAATTCTTTAAAATGTTTTCTAATTTTTAAAATCTGGTGAAATGCGCACTTTTTTAAATCTTTGAATTTGAAATCTTTATAAAAATTTTACGAAATATTTGAAAACTTTAGTAAAATCTTTGACATCTTCTAAACAATCTTGAAATTGTTTAAATTCTTTAAAACGTTTTCAAATATTTATGAAATCTTATGAAATCTTTTAAAATTTTGGTAAAATCTTTCAAATCTTTTGAAATCTTCTAAACAAACTTGAAATCGTTGAAATTCTTTAAAATGTTTTATAATTTTTAAAATCTGGTGAAATGCGCAATTTTTTAAATCTTTATGAAATATTTGTGAAATCTTTTTAAATATTTATGAAATGTGCGAAATCTTTAAAATATATATTTTTTTAATCTTCTAAACAAACTTGAAATCGTTAAAATCTTTATAAAATTTTTACGAAATCTTTGCAATATTTGAAATATTTATGAAATCTTTTAACATTTTGGTAAAATATTTAAAATCTTCTAAACAAACTAGAAATCGTTTAAATTCTTTAAAATGTTTTTAAACATTTTTAAAATTTTGATGAAGTTGAAAACTTTTAAATTCTTTAAAATATTTTGAAATATTTGTGAAATCTTTTTAAATATTTGTGAAATGTTCGAAATCTTTGAAATATGTTTTTGGAAATCTTCTAAACTAACTTAAAATCTTTGAAATCTGGGGTAATGTGCTCTTTTCCAAAACCTTGAATTTGAAATCGTTATGAAAATTTTACGAAATCATTGAAAATGTTATTAAAATCTTTGAAATTTTTTCAAATCTTCCATACAAACTTGAAATCGTTGAAATTCTTTAAAATGTTTTGAAATTTTTGAAATCTGGTGAAATGTGCACTTTTTAAAATCTTTGAATTGGAAATCTTTAAGAAATATTTGTGAAATCTTTTTAAATATTTGTGAAATGTTCGAAATCTTTTAAATATATTTTTTTAATTCTTCTAAACAAACTTGAAATCTTTGAAATCTTTAAAAAAAATTGGGAAATCTTTGCAACAATTGAAATATTTATGAAAGCTTTTAACATTTTGGTAAAATCTTTGAAATCTTCTAAAAAAACTTGAAATCGTTTGAAATCTTTTGAAATATTCGAAATATGGCATACTTTTACCTTTTTAAAATCTTGAAATTTTAAATCTTTATGAATTTTTTATAAAATGTTTAAAATACTTTCTTTTTAAAATCTTTGAATTTGAAATTTTTATGAAATTTTTTATGAAATAATTGAAATATTTGTGAAATTTTTTGAATCTTTGTAAAATGTTTCTAAATATCTGTGAAATGTTCGAAACTTTGGTAAAATCTTTGAAATGTTTTGAAATCTTCTAAAGGGCGCAGTATGCCAGATACTGCGCCCTTTTTAAAATATTAATGAAACTGTTATCAAATATTTGAAATCTTTGTGAAATGTTTTAAAATATTTTAAAACTTTTGTAAAATCTTTAAAAAATCTTTTTAAAAGGAAAATATTTGTGAAATTTTTAAATCTTTAAATTCTCTTTGGAATCTTAAAATATCTGTGAAAACTTTTTAAATTTTTGTAAAATACCTGAAATCTTTAAATTCCTTGAATTCTTCGGAATCTATGTCAGATTTTTTAAAATCTTTATGCAATTTTGTTAATATTTGTGAAATCTTTTGTATTCATTTGAAATCATTAAAATATTTGAAATAGTTTAAAATCTTGAAAATGTTTTGAAATCTTTGAAATCTGGAGTACTGTGCCCTTTTTCAAAACCTTGAATTTGAAATCTTTATAAAATTTTTACGAAATCTTTGAAATATTTGTGAAATATTTGAAAATTTTAGTAAAGTCTTTAAAATCTTTTGAAATCTTCTAAATAAACTTGAAATTCTTTAAAATGCTTTGAAATATTTTTTAAATCTTTATGAAATTTTTATTAAATCGTACAAATCTTTCTGAAATCTTTTGTATTTCGTTTGGAATCATTGAAATATTGGAAGCCTTTGGAAATATTCTAAAAATTTTGAAATTATTGAAAATATTTCCATATTTCTGAAATATTTTGTGTTCATTTCAAATCCTTAAAATATTTGAAATCTTTGTGAAATCTTCTAAACAAATTCGAAATTTTTTTAATCTTTGTGAAATGTTTGTAAAATTGTTAAAATCTTCTAAACAAACTTGAAATCTTTGAAATTTGGTGTACTGTGCCCTTTTTCAAAACCTTAAATTTGAAATCTTTATGAAAATTTTACGAAATCTTTGAAATATTTGATAATTTTAGTAAAATTGTTTAAATTCCTTAAAATGACATTTTTGAAATATTTATGAAAACTTTTAACATTTTGGTAAAATTTTTGAAATTATTTGAAATTTTCTAAACAGACTTGTAATCGTTTAAATTCTTTTAAATATTTGGAAATATTTCTAAAATCTTTATGAAATTTTTATTAAATCTTTGAAGTATTTATGAAATCTTATACAATGTTTTAACATTTTGGTAAAATCTTTGAAATATGATTTTTTAATCTTCTAAACAAACTTGAAATCTTTGAAATTTGGTGTACTGTGCCCTTTCCCAAAACTTGAATTTGAAATATTTATAAAAATTTACGAAATCTTTGAAATATTTGAAAATTTTATTTAAATATTTTTAATCTTTTGAAATCTTCTATATTCTTAAAATATATTAAAATTTTTATAAATTCTTTGAAATACTTGTAAAATCTTTCCCGCATCTTTTGAATTTATTTGAAATCACAGCAAAAGTTGAAACCTTTATCAAATATTTTGAAATTTTCTAAAAAACAAATGAGAACTCGTTTAAAATCTTGGAAATTCTTTTAAAATCCTTATGAATTCATTGAAATATTTGTCAAATCTTTTGTATTCGTTTGGAATCATTGAAATATTTGAAGTCTTTTGAAATATTCTAAGAGTTTTGAAATTATTGAGAATATTTCAATTTTTCTAAAATATTTATGAAATCTTTTCTATACATTTGAAATAATTTAAAAAATTGAAATTTTTAAAATCTTTGTGAAGTGTTTGAAATCTTCGTAAAATCTTCTCTGAAATCTTTTAAAATCTTTTAAACTAACTAGAAATCGTTAAAAATCCTGCAAATGTTTTGAAATCTTGATGAAAATTTTATGAAATTTTTGAAATATTTATGAAATCTTTTAAAATTTTGGAAAAACTGTGAAATTTTCTAAACACACTTGAAATCGTTAAAAATTTTTTAAATTATTTGAAATCTTCTAAACAAAGTTGAAATCGTTTAAATCCTTTTCAAAATCTTTATGAAATTTGTATTAAGTCTTTGCGAAATATCTTAAAATTTTGGTAAAATCTTTTAAATCCTTGAAATGTTTAAAAATATTTTGAAATATTTCTTTAATCTTTGTTTGTGAAAACTTTTGTGTTCGTCTGAAATCATTGAAATCTCTTTGAAATCAACCCAAATTTATTAATAACTTTTGAAATTATTTGAAACCTTTGAATTGTTCTGAAATCTTTTTACATTTTTAAAATTTTTGAAATCTTTTATAATTGTTATAAAATATTTGAAATACTTGTGAAATAATTTCTACATCTTTTGCATTTATTTGAAATCATATGGATATTTTATAAACCTTTGTGAAATATTTAAAAATTTTATTTACAAAAAATGTGAAATCGTTTAAAATCTTTGAAATTCTTTTTAAATGCTTACGAATTAATTGAAATATTTATGAAATCTTTCTGAAATCTTTTGTATTTCGTTTGGAATCATTGAAATATCCTAAAAATTTTGAAATTATTGAAAATATTTTAATCTTTCTGAAATAGTTTTTGTTCATTTAAAATCAATAAAATATTTGAAATATTTTGAAATATTTCAAATGTTTTGAAATCTGGGGTACTGTGCCCTTTTTCAAAACCTTGAATTTGAAATCTTTATAAAAATTTAACGAAATCTTTTAAATATTTGAAAATTTTAGTAAAATCTTTGAAATTTTTTGAAATGTTATAAGCAAACTTGAAATCGCTTAAATTCTTTAAAATGTTTTGCAACATTTTATAAAATTTTTATGAACTTTGTATTAAATCTTTGAAATATTTATGAAATCTTTTGAAATCTTTTATCATTTTCGTAAAATCTTTGAAATCTTCTAAACAGACTTGAAATCGTTTAAATTCTTTCAAAAATTTTTACAAACATTTTTTAAATCTTTATGAAATTTTGATTAAATCTTTGAAATCTGGTGAAATGTGCACTTTTTTAAATCTTTGAATTTGAAATCTTTCTAAAAATTTTACGAAATATTTTAAAACTTTAGTAAAATCTTTGAAATCTTCTAAATAATCTTGAAATCGTTAAAAAAAATTAAAAAGTTTTTTTTTTAATCTTTGCTAAGTTTCGATTAAATCTTTGAAATATTTATGAAATCTTTTAACATTTTGGTTAAATCATTGAAATCTTCTAAACAAACTTGAAATCGTTTAAAATCTTTAAAATGTATGCAAATCTTAGAAATCTGGGATACTGTGGAGTTTTCAAAATCTTCTAAACAATCTTGAAATTGTTTAAAATCTTGAAAATATTTCAAAATCTAGCATACTGTGCCCTTTTTTAAAATCCTAATGAAACTTTTATCAAATATTTGAAATATTTGTGAAATCTTTTTAAATATTTTAAAACTTTTGTAAAATCTTAAAAAAATCTTTTTTAAATGAAAATATTTGTGAAATTTTTTATTCTTTATGGAATATTGAAATTTTTGTGAAATATTTGAAAATTTTAGTAAAATCTTTGAAATTTTTTGAAATCTTCTAAAAAGACTTGAGATCGTAAATTCTTCAAAATGTTTTGAAATATTTTAAATCGGGCGTACTGTGTCCTTTTTTAAATTCTTGAATTTTAAGTATGTATAAAATTTTTACGAAATCTTTGAAATATTTGAAAATGTTAGTAAAATCTTTGAAATTTTTTGAAATCTTCTAAACACGCTTGAAATCGTTTAAATTCTTTATGAAATTTTTATTAAATCTTTGACATATTTATGAAATCTTTTAAAATTTTGGTTAAATCTTTTGAAATCTTCTAAAAAAAGTTGAAATCATTTAAAATCTATAAAATGATTTGAAATCTTTGAAATCTGGTGAAATGTGCCCTTTTAAAATTTTTGAATTTGAAATTTTTATAAAACTTTTACGAAATCTTTCAAATATTTGTGAAATATATGAAAATTTTAGTTAAATCTTTGAAATCTTCTAAACAAAGTTTAAATCGTTTAAAATCTTTAAAATGTTTTGAAATATGTATTTTTAAATCTTCTAAACAAACCTGAAATCTTTTAAGATCTTTAAAATGTTTTAAAATCTGTGGTACTGTGCCCTTTTTCAAATTTTAATGAAATTTTTTTAATCATTTGTACTCATTTGAAATAATTAAATTTTTTTTAATCTTTTCAAATCTTTTCAAATTTCTTAAAATTTTCGTAAAATCTTTTAAATCCTGTTTGTGAAATATTTTATGTTTGTTTAAAATCATTGAATCATTGAATCTAGACGCTTTTTCGAAAAATTCCAGTAAATTCAATATGACACCATTTTTTTTTTCTTCCCAATTTTTCAGAATTATCAGATTAATTTTTTTATTAATAAAACAAAACTCGTCGCGTGTGTCCCAAATTAATTCAATTAATTAACTACATTATAAATTACATTATTATTATATTTTATATCATAACATTATAACATTTTCAACGACAAAGGATGAATTCTTAATAAAAATAGTTAAATTTTTAACTAAAACAGATCACTTTTCAAAAAAAAATGCAATAATTAAATTTACAGTTTAAAAAGTTAATTTTTCACACCAAAAATCACATTTTCAACCAAAAAGATGAATTTTCAAACAAAACGATTCAGTTTCTACAAAAAAGTCGAATTTTCGAAAAAATAGGTGAATCTTCTACTAAAGAAAAATTAAACTAAATAGTTAAATTTTCTGATAAGAAAAATAATGTTCAACCAAAAATATTAATTTTAAAATAAGAAGAATAATTTCGACTGAAAAAGAAGAATTCTCAACTAAAAAAGATAAATTTTGAACCAAAAATTGAATTTTCTACACACAAAAAAATATATTTCAAACCAGTAATGAATTTTCAACAAAAAAAAAGGAATATTAATTTTCCAAAAATTTAATAGTTAAATTTTTAGTTCAAAAAATTAATCCAAACAAACAAATTAATTTCACTTCGTCAATTTAGGAAAGTAAATAAATACTAATGTTTAATAAAAATAACTACGTACTATACAAATTGACAAAAACATGTGGAATTGTTTTTATAATCCTAACCTCAAAAGCAAATAATGATCTTAAAAACAAGGAAAAAGAAGTCATATTACAAAAAAATTACGAAGAGTTATTTGAATTCTGAAAATGAGGACTTTTTGAAACCTGGATGTTGAATATAAACCGAATTAAACCCAATAAATCTAAAGTACATAAATACTTTTTATATACGGTACTCACTTTATCGTATTTACTTTGAAGCTTTGCGATTATTTCTAACTCCGGATTGTGCTTCTTCTTTTCGTAAACTCTAACCTTTTTCCTTGATTTGGCAGCCATCGTCTTAAATTAGTTAAAAACGATATCGAGACAATTTGATATATTTTTGATTGAGGTTTATTTTCCTTTCTTGCTGTACAATCCGACTCCACGTGCTCTGATCTGACTGACTGCGACGGACTCGGAGGGAGTTTCGGCAGATCTATATATCTTATGTCGGTAATGTAGTTTTTACAATAATCACCGATAGAGATATTTTTTTAAACTGCAGCAAAAATATTTTCAACATCATTTAATTATTTTTAATATTAGCAAATATTAGTATTTGATCAATTATTATATATTTTTTATTTTGATCAAAGAAAGTGTTCCCAATTTGGTTTCCTGCCAAACTACGCATGTCTCGTGGCGCGCTTATTTGAAATGATTAAATACTCAAAACGATTTTTGACCAAATATAATAATCACAAAGTACAAAAAATATTATATGAATGATTTTAAATTTACATTTGTCAAAAAATGTATTCGTTTCTTTGAATTTAAAATCAATAATTTCTTTATAAAGAGTAAAATCAAATATTTAATTCACATTTCACTCCAAAAGACTATTCTGTGACCCGAAAATTAATTTAATTAATTCTACAACGATGATTTATTATTAAAATTTGATTTATAAATTTAATAATTTAAAAAGTGTGCCATATACAACCAATGAGAATGCTGATGTCACACTTTTGTTATACGAATTATTAATAAAAGTTTATAGTTCATTTTTAAAATAAAGTAAGAGTGAGTAATTCAGTCAATTTTTCTTGCTTTGTTCTGAAATTTACAAACATAAAATTATTGTCTACTGTATAAAAGTATGTGTATTGATAAATTTTAAACCAAAAATGATTTGCAACCAAATTAGCGAATGTTCAACCAAAAATATTACTTTTTTTTAACAAATTAGGATAACTTTGAACCAAAAAAGATGAATTTTCAACGAAAAATTGAATAGTTGATGTTTCAAACAAAAAATATTTTAATATTAAAATAAAAAGAGAATATTTAAAATAAAAGAGACAATGATCACTTTAAGAAATAAATTTTTAACATAAAAAATTGCAATAAAATAGTCAAATTTTCATCGAAAGAAATTAATTTAAAACTAAAAAAAATATATAATAAAAACTTATCTAGTTCTTTTTCTTTATTCATAATGTGTCCCCTAAAATTCATCTTTTTTGGTTGAAAATGTATTATTTTTTGTAGGAAATTTAAGTGTTTTGTTCAATCCTCCTTTTTTTGTGCCAAAAATTGTTTACCTGTAAATTGAAGTAGTGATTTTTTTTTAATTAACTAGTCCAATTTCCAATTTAAAAAAATAATTTTGAACAATAAAATTAGGTTCAAACAAAATACTTAAATTTCCAAACAAAAATAATAAAGTTTCAAGCAAAAAAAGATGGATTTTTAAACAAGAAAATTCATTTTCTAACAAAAAGTGTTATTTTCAACAACAAAATTAATATTTAACAACAAAAAATATATTTTGAAGAAAGTAGTTAAATTCTTAATCAATGAAATGATTTTTTTACCAAAATAAATAAATTTCCAAAATAATTTAAAAAAATGAGTTAAATTTTGAATCTAAAAATTTTTTTTAACCAAAAATATTAATTTTCAACCAAAAGAGACTGTAGTGTCCGAAATTTGACACTACAGTTTTTCAACGGATACAAAAATCAAGTTTTTACGATGTCGTCTGTATGTCCGTCCGTCCAGCCGTCCTTAAACACGATAACTCTCGAAAAAATGAAAGGATCAAATCGATATTTGGCACACTTTTTTTAGGCCCTAAAAGAAAGGTCGAGTTCGCTAATTAGACATTTTGGATAAAAATTCAAGAAGTTAGAGCATTTTCAAAATTTTTAGGACCATTTTTTATATTTAAAAATTTGGTATGTACGTCTATCCATAGTATTCAGAAAGACAAATACTTTATCCTAATTACGTTTTTTGATAAAAAGAAAATTATCAGAGTTATAGCATTTAAAAAATTTTCAAAATCAATCGAAAATCAAATTTTTAAGCCACACATTGAAGAAAAACATTGCTTTTTGAAAGCCCTGCAAGATTATTATAAGAACTTTTTGGATTTTCTTGGAAAATTGAAAATTCAAATTTTGATTGCATAAAAAAAATAATGAAAAAACAAAAATTCCATTTTGTGCCCAGACTATGCAGGATACGAAAAAATATGAATTAACCAAAATTGTGATCGCAAAAAATATCAACAAATTCGTTAATAATCATTTCCTGATAGTACACGTATTTTTCGTTTTATTCGTGAAAAATAACATTAAAAAAAATTGTGACAAAACGACACAAGTTACGAAAAAAAAATGACTTAAAAAAAATTGTTTACCCGAAAAAGAACTTAAAATTTGTTATAAATCAATTTTCTGGTGGGACACGTAGTTTTGGTTTCAATCATAAAGATGAAAATTTGGTGGAAAAACGACAAAAGGTAAACAAACAAATTGATATAAAAAACTTATTTACCCAAAAAAGAGATACAAATTTGTGATAATATATTACATTCTCATCTAAGCGCGTTGTTAAACAAAAATAAGAAAGAAAAAATAAAAGAAAAATTTTCAACCAAAAAGAAGAAACTTCAACGGATAGAAAAAATATAAAACTTTTGAAAAAATGTACTATTAATTTTCAAATTGAATTTGACACATTTTTTCGAAATTATTATATTTATAAATCAATTTTTTATCATAAATCATCATTGTAGAAGTATAAGAATTAATTTTCAGCACTCAAAATAGTATTTACAAATGAATTATTGACTTTTAAATTAAAAAAAGAAAGACTTTTTTTACCATTCAAAATAAACGCTCGATCAACAGCCAATGAGAATTCTGCTGCAACGCATGCGTATTGCAGTTGCGTTAGTCCAAATCCAAAATAGGCGCAATTTTTTTTACGAAATTTTAAGCATTTCTTGTGACTATAATTCCAGGATTGTTTAAATTCGGGAAAAATATTTTTTCAGTAGTAAGTCTATTTTACGTATAAATATATCTTGAAAACTGCTATTAGCACGAGATATCTCCAAATTTTCGTTAAAAATTTAAAGTTGATCCTAACCTCAAAAGTATTTTTAGACCTTCCTGACGTTGAATATTCTATTGAACCGTAAGAATAAATTCTTTAAAATAAAATAAATGTAAATACCATATTAAGTTCAATATGAAACACTTTAAATTCCTAAAATGTTTACTCTGAAATGTATATTTTATTTTCAACAAAAAAGATTAATTTTCTTACCAGAAAGTAGACGAATTTTTTCAACAAAAAATTTTATTTTCAAATGATTAAGAGTTTAATTTTTTACCAAATTGTTGAATCTTCAAACCAAACAGAATAATTAGGACCCAAGAAATTGCATTTTTAACCAAAAAAAGATATTTTTCAACTGGGAAGATCAATTTTTGATTAAAAGAGACGATGAATTTTCAAGCAAAAATATTACTGTTCTTAAAAAAAAACCACGAATTTGCAATAGAATACTTAAATTTGCAAGAAAATGCTTGATTTTTAATTCCGAAAGGACATATTACCTGAAAAACGGTTCAATTTGCAACCCGAAAATATAATTGGTTAACAAAAAAGTTAATTTTGTACAGAAAGGTAAAATTTTCATTAAAAATATAGTTTAATTTGTAAATATGTACAATTTCAAACTTCAAATAAAATTTTGAACGATTTTAAGACTTATATTTAAAATTTTGATCCAAAACGAATGACTTTTCAACCAGAAGATTAATTTTCGACCAAAAAAAGACAATTTTTTAACAAAATGCATGAATTTTCAACTAGAAAAGTTTAATTTTCAATATATTTAAAGCTCCATTTATTTCATATTTTAACAATGTGCTTGAAATTTTAACTAAAAAATATTTTTAAGCGAAATATTTAAATTTTCAAAAAAAAAAAATTAATTGTCCAGAAAAAAGTTTGACGATGTTCCGAAAAAATTAGTTATTAAAAAAATATATTAATTTTTAACAATATTATTGAATTTTAAATTTAAAAAAATATCTACGAAACAGTTGAATTTTTAACCAGAAATATTTTTTTAAAGTTTAAATTTTCACCAAAAACTTAAATTTTCATAAAAATAATTTTTGTTTTTTAAATCAAATATTAATTATCAACCAGATAATCTAATTTTCTATAAACTTGTCGAATAATTAAATAAAACAGTTTAATTTTTAATCATAAGTTGAATTTTTAAACAAAAAAAGATGAAATTTAAACCAAATAAATAAATTTTTAACTAAAGATAAAATTTTCCAGCATTCAGATTGATGATCTTCCAAAAAAATTAATTTACCATCAAAAATTCAAATTTTCATAAATTTATTTTAGTTTTTAACTATTTTGACACTAAAAGGATGAATTTTCGACTAAAAAATACCAATTTTTTAACAAAATGCATGCATTTTCAACTAGCAAAGATCAATTTTCAAGATATTACATGATCATTTTTTAATCCGGAAGATTAATTTTCTAGAAATCCAATAATTAAATTTTCAGCGAAGGCGTTCAATCCTTAAAAAGCATTTTTTTTCACAATTTATTTCAGCTTTTAAAAATGTATTTGAATTTTGAACTTAAAAGATAAATTTTAAACCAAATATTAAAATTTTTAACAAAAAATATGAATTTTCAAACAAGAAGATTGATTACACAGGCCAACACGTTTTCACACCCATAGACTGGACCTGGTGAACCTGAATGAATTTGATGCGCTGAATCCGAATCTGACCTCAGAATTGCTCCATCACCCTACGTTTCCGAGATATCCTAACCTAAA
>JAWWLR010000003.1:1266717-1298882 GCA_035041075.1 Acraspis erinacei
GATTCTATGACCTTTAGTTTTACAAAGCATGCGCACAAGTCTGGGGATTATATAAAGACCGAGCGCGTAGCGTGAGGTAAATAAATTATCGAGCGCGAAGCGCGAGATAAATAAATTATCGGGCGCGAAGCGTGAGGTAAATATATTATCGAGCGCGAAGCGCGAGAACCAACACCCATCTTAATTGAAAATTCGTTTCCTTATTTGAAAATTTATCCTTTTTAGTACATAAATTAATTTTTTTAGTTCGAAAATAGTTATTTTTTCAGTCGAAAATTGGAAATTTTTTGTTAAAAATTTATTATTTCTTGTTATAAATTCAACTTTTTTCCAGACAATTAATCTTGTTGGCTTCAACATTTTATTTAAAAATTAATTTTTTCTATTGAAGATTCATAATTTTAGTTAAAAATTCATTTATTTTATTAGAACTTTAACTGTCCTATTTCTGGCTGGAAATAGGACAGTTGAGTTGAAAATTTCTTTTCTTTTTTTGGTTTAAAATTTATTTTTCCAACTGAAAATTGAACTATTCCATTTTTGGTAGAAAATTGATATTTTTTAGTTGGAAATTCATTTATTTTGTTGAAAATCTATCGTTTTTGGTAGAAAATTCATCTATTTGGCTAACAATTCAAATATATCAATAAATTATTTTTTTCGATTAAAATTTTATTATCTTAGTTGAAAATTCATTGCTTGAGCTGAAAATTAATGCATTTTGTCAAGAATTTGTCTTTTTTGTCAGTTGAAAATTTATCTTTTTTTTTTGCAGAAAATTAGTCTTTTTGGCTTGAAAATTCAACGTTTCATTATTTTTCTCATTGAAGATTCATAATTTTAGATACATATTCATTTCTTTTATTAAAAATTTGACTGTCGTATTTTTTACTTAAAATTTAACTATTTCGTTGAAGATTTCATTTCTGTTTTTGGCTCACAATTTTTTTTCCAACTGAAAATTAAACTATTCCATTTTTTTTAAAATCGACTTTTTTTAGTTGAAAATTTTATATTTTTTGTTGAAAATTTGTCTTTTTTGGTAGAAGATTCATCTTTTAGCTTGAAAATTAAGCTATTTAGTTAAAAGATCTTTTTACGTAGAAATTTCTTCATTTTAATTGAAAAATCATTTTCTTAGATGAAAACTGATCTGTTTTAGTGGAACTTTTATTTGTTTAGTTAGAAAATAGTTTTCTTTTGAGTCGAAAATTCAATGTTTTTATTAAAAATTTATATTTTCGTATTGAAAACTCAACTTGTTTCAGAAAATTTGGTTTTGTTTGCATGAAAATTCAACAATTTATATAAAAATTATTGTTTTTCTTGTTGTAGATTCGTCAGTTTAGTTAAAAATGCATTTCTTTCAATGAAAACTTAAGTGCCCTATTTTTGGTTAAAAATTTATTTATTGGTTTCAAAATTCTTGTATTATTTTTGGTTTAAATTTTACTTTTCTGACTGAAAACTGAACTATTCCAGTTTTCATTAAAAATTGATCTTTTTTATTTGATAATTCATGTATTTTGTTAAAAATTTGCAATTTTTGTAGAAAATTTATCTCTTAGCTTGAGGATTTAACTATTTCATTAACAACTTTTTTTAAATTGAAATTTCATCATCTTACTTAAAAATTCATTTTATGTTGAAAACTTATCTTTTTTAGTGGAAAATTAATTTATTTCTTTAGAAAATAGTTTCTTTTTTGTTGAACACTCAACTTTTTTCTTAAAAACTGATATATTTCCATGTTCAAAATTTGAATTATTTGCAGAGAATTCATCTTTTTTTTTGCTTGAAAATCCAACATTTTATTTGAAAAATCAATTTTTTGTTGGTTGAAGATTCATAATTTTACTTAAAAGTTTATTTCGTTTACTTAAAATTAAACTGAACTATTTTTGGTTAAAAATAGATTTCTTTGTTCGAAAATTCGTTTCTTTTTTTGGTTTCTAATTCATTTTTATAACTGAAAATTAAAATACTCCATTTTTGGTTAAAAATGGACCTTTTTTGATTGAAAATTCATGTATTTTTGGTTTTAAAAATTTGTCTTTTTTTGGTAGAAAGTTCATCTTCTAGGTTAAAAATTCGACTATTTCATTTTAAAAAAATTTTCGATTGAAAATGAGACCTTTTTTATTAAAAATGTATATTTTCGTGTTGAAAACTCAACTTGTTTGCAGATAATTCGTTTTTTTTTGCTTGAAAACTGAACATTTTATTAAAAAAATCTTTTTTTGTTGCAGATTTTCCATTTTAGTTAAAAATTCATTACTTTTACTAACAATTTAAGCGTCCTATTTTTAGTTAAAAATTGATAGTGGAAAATTAATTTATTTGTTTAGAAAATAGTTTCTTGTTTGTTGAAAATTCAACTTTTTTTTTTAAATTCATGTCGTTTACTTAAAATTTAACTGTACTATTTTTCTAACTGAAAATTGAAATATTCCATTTTTGATTAAAAATTGAACTTTTTTAGTTGAAAGTTCACGTATTTTGTTGAAAATTTTTCTTATTTGATAGAAAATTCATCTTCCAGGTTAAAAATTCAACTATTTCATTTTTTTTAAATTCGGTTGAAAGTTAAAGTATATTTATCTTTGCAATGTATATTTTCGTGTTGAAAACTCAACTTTTTTGCAGATAATTCATTTTTTTGCATGAAAATTTAACATTTTATTTTAAAATTCTTTTTTTGTTGTTCTAGATTCGTCATTTTAGTTAAAAATTAATTTCGTTTACTGAAAATTTAAGTGTCCTATTTTTGGTTAAAAATTGATCTTTTTTCGTTGATAATTCATGTAGTTTGTTAAAAATTTGCATTTTTTTGTAGAAAATTTATCTCTTAGTTTGAAGATTTAACTATTTTATTAATAACTTTCTTTTTAATTGAAATTTCATCACCTTACTTAAAAATTCATTTTTTAAGTTGAAAATGTATCTTTTTTAGAGGGAAATTAATTTATTTGGTTAGAAAAGAGTGTTCTTTTGGGTTGAAAATTCAACTTTTTTGTTAAAAACTTATATTTTCGTGTTAAAAACTTAAATTTTTTGCAGAACATTCATATTTTTCGCTTGAAAATCTAAAATTTTATTTGATAAATCAGTTTTTTTGTTGGTTGAAGATTCATAATTTTAGTTAAAAATTAATTTCTTTTAATTAAAATTTAACTGAAAAGTATTCACAGAAATAAATAATAAATCTATTGTTGTCGATTTTATAAATAATTTGAAAGATTGGCGACTTTTGAAATTGATTGTACGTTTAATGTACACCCATAAAACTAGAGTTTTTAATTATTAAAATGTTTAGTTAAAAATTATGCACTTTTTAAGTTTTATATTGAAAACTTCTGTAATTTTGATGATTTACTTCGAAATTTCATGAATCTGGAAGTTTTAGAATTGAAAACTTGACTTTTCAACTTCAAAATTATGCAGATTTAGGAATTTTTATTTATGTATATCTTTAAAGTTAAAGTTTTAAATTTGTTGTTAGGAACAATCAAACAAAAACCTAGAATTTTTTCATTGATATAAATAAATAATAGTATTTCTTTTGGTGTAACGCAATTATTATACATTAATTGATTATCTACTAAATTATTTATCCATTTAGTATTATCAATTCATTTTCGTTTTTTTTATCTTGTCTTTCACCCAATTATTAATTTATTATAATTAGTTTTATTATTATTACTGCATGTGTCTATAGTTTTCACCTTTCACTTTATTTATAGCTTATACATTTAGGAAGTATATTATATTTGTTTAACTTAACTTATATTTCAGCAAAAAAGTATTTAAAATATTTCCAAATTGATATTTTCTTAAGGTACCAGTGGATTAAAAATGTATCTTTTCATAAAAGAGATATCTTTTTTTAAATTATTTTGTTTAGTGTAAAAGGTCTATTACTATATTTTGGTTTAAAGTAATCTCTTTTCATTAAAAATGTAATTATTTGGTTGAAAATTAAACTATATTCTTCAAAAGCCATATCTTTTATTTGAAATTCAACTGCATGGTTGAAAATTGAAATTCTTTGTAAAATATCTACTTTCTTTGCTTGATGATTTATGTGTTTATTCCAATTTTAAACTAAAAATTATCGACTTTTAACAAAAAACGGTACAGTTAAATTTGTAGTTTAAAAAATTGATTCAAAGAATAGAATTCTAAAACAAATTTTTAAATTTCCAACTAAAACCGATCAATTTTCAATTAAGAATGAACTAGTTAAATTTTCAATGAAATAGTCGAATTTTCAACTAATTGAGAATATTATCAAAACAATAATATAATGGGAGACGTTTCAACAAAAAATTAACTTTTAACTAAAAATATTTAGATTTTCTTATTGCGTTCTATTAATTCAGTATAAATTTAATCGACAAAGTGAAAGTTTCTTAAAAACAGGAGAAAAAAAATAATTATTTAAAAAAAGGGAAAATCTTTAATATCATAAATGGTCCGTACGTGGAGACCTTATACAATTTTATTAATGTCTTGTTTTCTACCCCTAAGATATTATAGAAATGTATAAAAATACTAAAAATTCCATAAATCCGAAAAATCCAATTTTATGTCGTGAAGTAGTTCAAACTGATGTCCAAAGATATCCAAGAGAGTTTCATCCTCCTTGCTTTCCCCCAAACAATCCCCCCCCCCCAACTTCTAAGGTATTAAAAAATCCAAAGAAAGTCTAAAATGGGCCTCAATTTGTCTATTTGGATAATAAATTTTCATGTTTCGTTGACAATTAATTTTTACATTCTCATCAGAGAAGGTATTAGATTTGTGTAAAATTTGACCCCCCCAGTTTTTGTCAAATGTCCATGTTTTGAGACCCCTTGAATCCGAAAAACCGGTTTTTACGAATTTTTCTGTCTGTATGTCTGTCTGTTCCACGATAAATTTTGAAAAAATTAATCTATTAGATTGCCCTTTGGTACAATCTTTTGGTGTCCTAAACCAAAGGCCAAGTTTGTTAGCCAGCCATTTTGGATTAACATGAAAAAAGTGAACACATTTTGAAAATTTTTGAGACAACTTTTTTCAAAATTCAAAAATTCTTTCTGCGGATATTCATAGTATTCAAAAAGTCGTACCATTTACATTAATGACTTTTTTCAAAAAACCAAAAATTACCAGAGTTATAGCATTTACTAAATTCCAAAAAACACGAGAAAATGAATATTTTAAGCCAAATAACGCACGATATGAAAAAAGTCAAATGAAGAAAAATGTTCCTTTTTGAATGCCCTACAAGACTGTCATAAAAACTTTTTGCATTTTCTTTAAAAAGTCGAAAATTCCAATTTTGACGGAATAAAAAATAATGGAAATCCAATTATTACACTTTTTCGGCCAAACTATGCAAAATACGGTAAAAAATGATTAAACAAAAATTGTGCATTCGAAAAAGATCTAAAAATTTGTTATTTATCACTTTTTGATAGGATGCGTACGTTTCGCTTTAATTGTGAAAAATATCATTTACAGTAAAAAAATCTGCACGCTACGTGGACACATTCTCATTACAACTTTTGTCTTTTTTTTCGTTTCGTGTGGGGTGTTTACAAAATTTATTTTTGGTATGTTTTTATTGCTATTTTTTACGAAAAAAAGAAAATTCAGATTTGGATAGCATGCAAAATAATGGAAAATCCCAAAATTACATTTTTTCAATAACAAACTTTTTTTTAAGAATGCGCGTTGCTTTAAAGAGACAATTAAACTACGTCTGTTTTAATATCAATTCATGTTATGCATTGTAATAATATACATTTATGGAAACGACATACAATTTAAGCGACAGATTCGAGTGCAAAGCACGAGATACGTGATGAGAATGTGTTCGTTAAAGCCGAAGGAGCTTTAACAAGAGAGAATTCACAATCACACTAGGCGCGCTCAAACTTGCGAGCGAAGCGAGCCGCG
The DNA here is from genome assembly GCA_035041075.1 of Acraspis erinacei. Taxonomy (NCBI): domain Eukaryota; kingdom Metazoa; phylum Arthropoda; class Insecta; order Hymenoptera; family Cynipidae; genus Acraspis; species Acraspis erinacei. Next base: position 1,272,664 of record JAWWLR010000003.1, read on the forward strand.
CGTGATAAGAATAAGCCCGCTCAGCGGGCAGATTTTTTTAGTCTAAAATTTATTTTCCTAACCGAAAATTAAAATATTCCATTATTGGTTAAAAATTGACCTTTTTTAGTTGTAAATTCACGCATTTTATTGAAAATTTGTCTTTTTTGGTAGAAAATTAAACTATTTTATTAAAAATATATATTTGCGTGTTGAAAACTCAACTTTTTTCGCAGATAATTCGTTTTTTTTGCATGAAAACCTAACATTTTGTTTAAATATCTTTTCTTTTGCATATTCGTCGTTTTAGTTAAAAATTCTTTTCTTTTACTAAAAATTGAAGTTTCCTAGTTTTTGTTAAAAATTGACCTTTTTCCGTTGGTAATTCATGGATTTTGTTAAAAATTTGTATTTTTTTGTAGAAAATTTATCTCTTAGCTTGAAGATTTAACTATTCCGTTGACAAATTTTTTTTTTTAGTTGAAATTTCATCTTTTTTGTTAAAAACTTATATTTTCGTGTTAAGAGCTTAAATTTGTTGCAGAAAATTCATCTTTCTCGCTTGAAAATCCAACATTTTATTTGAAAAATCCTTGGTTTTTTTTGGTAGAAGATTCATCATTTTAGTTAAAAAAAGATTTCCTTGCTTAAAATTCGTTTCTTTTTTTTTAGTCTAAAATTTATTTTCCTAATCGAAAATTAAAATATTCCATTCTTGGTTTAAAATTGATCTTTTTTAGTTGGAAATTCACGCATTGTATTGAAAATTTGTCTTTTTTTGGTAGAAAATTAAACTTTTTTTATTAAAAATATATATTTTCGTGTTGAAAACTCAACTTGTTTGCAGATAATTCGTTTTATTTGCTTGAAAACTGAACATTTTATTTAAAAATTCTTTTTTTGTTGCAGATTTGTCATTTTAGTTAAAAATTCATTACTTTCACTACAAATTTAAGTGTTCTATTTTTTGTTAAAAATGGGTCTTTTTTCGTTGATAATTTATGTCATTTATTTTAAATTTTCAGTATTTTGTAGAAAATTTATCTCTTAGATTGAAGATTTAACTATTACATTGACAAATTTATTTCGGTTGATATTTCATCATCATACTTGAAAATCGATTTTTTAAGTTGCAAATGTATCTTTTTTAGTGGGAAATTAATTTCTTGGTTAGAAAATAGTATTTTTTTTTATTTGAAAATTTAACTTTTTTGTTGAAAACTTAAATTTTTTGCAGAAAGTTCATCTTTCTCGCTTGAAAATCCAACGTTTTGTTTGAATTTTTTTTTTGTTTGGTTGAAGATTCATCATTTTAGTTAAAAATTCATTTCGTTTACTTAAAATTTAACTGTCGTTTCTTTTTTTTTTAATTAAAAATTTATTTTCCTGACAAAAATTAAAATATTCCATTTTGGTTAAAAATGGACCTTTTAAGTAAAAAACTCACGTATTTTGTTGAAAATTTCTCTTATTTGGTAGAAAATTGAACTATTTCATTAAAAATTATTTTTCTTCGCTAGAAATTTCATCATCTTACTTCAAAATTCTTGACTTTAGTTGAAAATTTATCTTTTCAGTGGAAAATTCATGTATGCATTCGAAAATCTTCTTTTTTGGTGGAAAATCGATCGTTTAATTTCAAAATTCAACTATTTGGTTGAAAATGATGTTTTGAAAAATAAAAATCGAATAAAAATGAGAAAAATATATATACAGAGAAATGGAAATAAAAAGGGATCCTAAAAATACTCCCGGGGCGTATAGGGAGTCGAGGCAAACAGTCTGTCGCAACGAGTGGAGGACGACGACGAGCTTCGATATTCCGTGAGATTCAAATTCAGAGTGACTTAAATGCGACAAAAATAAGAATGTCGTTTCACGCTTAATGGTGTGCTTTCAAGACACTGGAGAGGGAATCGAGTCTGCGCAAAAATTACATCCTTGACTGTCGAACATCCAATGTTTTTCTCCTCTTGCTGACGAGAAGTCAAAAATTTTTACAGTAGGTAAGGCGGAGTCTTTTTAAATTTATTTATTCCAGCGCTTTTTGTTTTTTGCATTTTTTTATTAATCCTTCACAGATTTGCTGCATTTGAATTCATTTTTGACAACTACTGTCGTCAAAAATTGAATGCATTTCTTTAAAGCTTAGACCTAACAAGATAAGGGCAAAAATAAAATAAAAATAATTATTTTTAATTCATAAACTCGTAAAGTGTCTTAATTGTTAATTAAATTAATTATTTGATGTATATTAGTATTTTTAAATAATTATTGTCGGCTGTTGCATTATCCACTGTAGGGAGGTTTATCATATATTAAATCTATAACAATTTTGCGATAAACATTTTTTTAATTCTTTTTTTGTTTTTAAATAATGGAAGTAATTCACTTTTTTTAAATAAATAAGTATAGAAAATGATATAAAAATATTCAATTACTGTCAGTTCATATTTTAAATGTTTATAAAATTTTGTCGAATTGTTTAGAAGATTCTTCAGTTAGTCACTATTATATTTATTTTGAAATATTCATAAAGAGAATTCGAAGAAACTTAAATGGAAGCGGGCAAATTGCCAAAGGCTATATTCACTGATTTTTCCAGGTTTCATATCAGTTTTATGATTTTGAGATTTACATTTCACTTTCCGACGTTCCTGACATTTAGAGTCAAATTTCTAAAACTCTGATTTAATAATTTTATTATCCTTGCTATTTTAATAAGGAAAGGAAAATTGAATTGAATTTTGATTACAAAAAATTAAAAATCTAAGAATAAAAATATTCAAAATTAGCTATACTGAATATATATTAAAAATAAAGAATGTTAAGGTGAACAATTAAAATTATTTAATATAAAAACGAAGATTATACTATTTGGGTTTAATTCGTCCTAATCTAATTTCACAGGTGAAATAGAAATAATGGTTTCACTTCATTACATATAAGAATTTTCTTCCTGTCCTTCACGCGTGCCGGCATCGGAACGTTCAAGTCTAAATATAACAACTTAAGTTGTAACACCCTAAAGAATCGTTTCTTTCCTGTCACCGTGACGACAAATTCTCATAATTATAAACTTTTAAAAATAACTTGGAAATGGTAGTCAGAGAAACCTGGAAATTAAAGAAAATTCGGGGAATTTCATTTCTAGGAAAGCCACGGATTTTGTTTTAAAAATTGCAAAAAATCGCACGGTAAGCGAAAATAATAAATTGGTTAAAAATTCGTATTTTTTAAGTTTAAATTTTATCTTAATTCAGGAAAAAGATGAAATTTCTACTATAACAGATAACATTTTCAGCCAAAAATACGAATTTCCATAAAAATAGTTGAATTTTTATTTAAATAGTCAAATTTTCAACCAAAGAAATAAATTTTCAACGAAAATAATTTAAAACACGAATGTTTAATTTTAACCAAACAAGTGGCAATTTGAAACCCAGAATATTCGTTTTTCTACCAAAAAAGACGAATTTTCAACTAAAAAAAAAATCAATTTTCAACAAAAAATGGAAAATTTGTACATTTTGTGTTATAAAAATTAATGAAAAAAAAGAGTTTTTAAGCAAGTAATTAAATTCTCAGCTAAAGAGATTAACAACAATAGTTGAATTCTCATGAATTTCATTTTAATTTGAAATTATTTTTTGACTGAAAATTTAACTACTCAATATAAACTCAAAATTCTCCTATTTAGTTGAAAATTTAAATATTTTTTTAAATATTCATTTTTTGCCTTTTCTGATAAAAAAATCTCTAAACAATGATACATTGTGCGTTAAAAAGAATATTTTTAAAACAAAAATAAATTGTAACAAAATAGTTAACAGATGAACCTTAAGCCATACATGTAAATTTATAACAAACTAGATCAACTTTTACTCAAGTCTTAAATTATAAATAATAAATCTTCAACTAGAATAGTTCAATTGTCAGGAACAAGAATTATTAAAAAAAAGAAGAATATACAACCTATAAGAGTAGTTCAATTTTCAACAGAAAAAAATAATTTTCAACAAAAAATTTGTAAGTTTAACTATTTTGTTACATTTCTTTGGTTTAAAATTAATTTCGTTAACTGAAAATATAAAATTTTTCCATTTTTTGTTGAAAATTGATATTTTTGAGTAGTTCAAAATTCATCTTTCTAGACAGAAAACTAATCTTCTTGGTCTTAAATTTCCTATTTTCAGTTAAAAATCAAACTTGTTGGTTGAAAATGAACTTTTCTGTTGAACTTTCATAATTTCGGGCTTGAAAAGCATATCTTTGGTTGAAAATTTGACTATTTTCAACAAATTTCCTTTTTTTAAACTAATTTTTTTAACTTAAAGTGTATCGTTTTCCATTTTTTGTCAAAAATGGATATTTTTTTGTTGAACATCGATACCGTTTAGTTGATTATAAAAAATTCATTTTCTGTTTTCAAAATTACCTCTTTTTTGTTAAAAAAGAAACTGTTTGGTTGAAAATAATATATAATTTTACTGTTGATTCATCTTTTCTATAGAAAACTAATCTTCTTGGTTTGAAATTTCCTCTTTTTTGATAAACACGAAACTGTTTGAAAATTTAATCTTATGTTAAAAATTCATATTTTCAAGTTGAAAATTCATCTCTTTGGTTGAAAATTTGACTATTTTGTTAACTAGTTTTTAAAATTATTTTGTAAACTCAAAATATGTAATATTTTTATTTTATTAAAAAAATGTTTGGTTTGAAATGTTCTCGTTTTTGGTCAAAAGTGAAAACTTTTCTGTTTAAAAAAACTTTCCCGTTAATAATTTATATATTCGGAATAAAAACTTCACCTCTTTGGTTGAAAATTTGTCTCTTTTGTTTGATTTGTTGCTTTATTGTTAAAATTTAATATTTTTGAGTTGAAAATTTAACTTTTTGGTTGAAGATTCATCTTTTTGTTTGAAAAATGCATGGTTTAGTAGAAATGTAATCTTAATACAGAAAAAAGATGAAATTTTTAAACCCGAAAGACAAATTTCCGAGATATAGTTGAATTTCTCACAAAAATAATTAAATTATCCATAAAATAGTTCAATTTTCAACCAAAAACAGAAAAATTAAACTTTTTAAAAGAAAAAAAGTTTTCAACGAAAAAGTCAAATTTTCAACCACAGAGATAAACATGAAACACGTCAAAAAATATTATAACAAAGAACATATTTTAACTTTTATCCAAGTTGAGTTTTAAAGTAAAAAAAAAACAATCTTCAAATTAAATAGGTAAATTTTCAGTTAAAAAATTATGTTTCAACAAATGAGATCAACTTTCAAGAAAATAATGAATTTTAAACAATAAAAAGATTTTTCATCCAAGAAGGTTCAATTTTCGAACAAAAATCCTCTTGAATTTCATTTTAATTTAAAATCCCTTCTTAGTTAAAAGTGGACCTTTTTTGTAAAAAAATCGTCTTTTTATTAGAAAATTGATCTTCTTGTTTTAAAATGTCTTCTTTTTGGATTGAAAACTAAACTGGTTGAAAATGAACTTTTCGGTTGAAAAGTAATATTATCGGGTTAAAAATTGGACTATTTTATTGAAAATTCTTTTATTTTTTGTTGAAAATGAGTTTTTTTTACTGAAAGTAGAACTTCTATATTTTGGGTAGATTTATCTTTTACAGTTAAAAATTCATGTATTTTGTTGGAAATTCGACTTTTTGGTGAAAAATTAATCTGTTTGGTTACAAATTATTTTTAAAAATGTTTTAATTTACCTCTATTGGTAGAAATTCAATTTTGTTGTTGTTGAAATATTAATTAATGCGTTTTTAAAAAAAATTTCATCTTGGTAGTTTGAAAATTAAACTTTCTAAATAAAAATGCAACAATTTCGTAGAAAATGTAATTATTTTGTTGAGAACAAAACAATAAAAAAAGACATTAAATATTAAAAAACATATTTTTCTGAAAATTTGTTTTTTTTTCGTTTTGTTTGAAAAAAATATCTTTTTTATAGAAAACTAAACTAAATTAATGTTTTGAACTGAAAATTTAATTATATGTTTTTGGTAGAAAATTAAGCTTTATAATTAAAAACGCACGTATTTAGTTCTAAATACATTTTAGTATAAAATAAATCTTCTCGGTTGAAAAATTGTTTTTTGTTTTGTTTTAAAATTCATCTCTTTTGGTAGAAGTTCAAATTTCTTGTTGCCTGTTTTTGATTAAATTTTAATCTTTTTTGGTTGAAAATTATATGTTTGAAAATGCATCTTTTCAAGTATAGAATTCAAGAGTTTGGTTACAAACTTAACTACTTCGTTCAATATTTAATTATTTTCGTAAAAATTGAAGAATTTTCTATAAAATTCATATTTTTTTGTCAAAAATTCAGTTACTGGTTTGTTGAACATTCGTATATTTATACAAAACATTCGTCCTTTTCATTCGAAAATTGATCTTCTTTTGTTAAATTTCAACGATTTTGCTGAAAATTCAATAATTGTGTTTTGAAAATTTAACAAATTCTTTATTCAAAAAGTTCAACATTTTTGATTGAAGTAAATGAACACATTAAAAATTCTTTTAATTTTAATCAGATATAATTATATTTTTCCGTCTCACTTTCCGTCAGGGAAAATGAAAGACTGGTAAGGGAAATGTCAGTTGAAAGTCAGGGAGTTTTCGAACTTTCAACATAACAAAATTAATTTTAAACAAAAAAAGTTTAACTATTTTGATAAAAAAATTTGTTTTGGCTTAAAATTAATTTGGTCAATTCAAACTATACAATTTTTCCATTTTTTGTTAAAAATTGATATTCTTAGTTAAAAATTAATCTTTTTTTATAGAAAACTAATCTTCGCTCTGGTTCAAAATTAACCTTTATGTTGAAATTTTATATTTTCGGACTGAAAATACATTTCAAGGTCGAAAATTTCATTATTGTTTAGAAAGGTTCTTTTCTTTAAATTAATTTTGTTGACAAAAAATGTATAATTTTTCAATCTCTTATTGAAAATTTTTGGTTTTTAATTTGAAAATGATTTTTCTTTTGTATAGACAACTAATCTTCTTGGTTTCAATTTTCTCCTTTTTAGATAAAAAAAACTGTTTGGTTGAAAATTATCTTTTCTGTTAAAAATTCGTATTTTAGGCTTGAAAACTCGACTATTTTGTTTAAGAAAATCATTTAATTATTTTTAATGCTGAAAATACAATAGATAATTTTCATTTTTCGTTGTAGTTAAAATTTTGTATCTTCTAGTTGAAAATTCGCCTTTTTTATAGAAAACTAATCTTCTTGGCATGTGATTAAATATTTATTTGTTAAAAAAGAAACTGTTTGGTTAAAGATTAACTTTTCTGTTGAAATTTTATATTTTGGGGCTTAACTTTGTGAACAAAAAATGTATTTTTTCCATTTTGTTGAAAATTAATATTTTTTAGTTGAAAATTAATATTTTTTAGTTGATTATAAATGTTAGTTTTTGCTTGGAATTTTCTCTTCAATTAAAAAAAAGGGTACTGTTTGGTTGAAAATTAACTTTTCTGTTAAAAATTTATATTTTCGGGTTGAAAATTCATCTCTGCTTGAAAATTTGAAACCAGTAGGATAATAATTTTTTTTTATATATTCTACTTAAGACATTTCAATATCCCAGAAAAAGTCCCATTGATATCCTGGATATCCAAGGGATATTCGTAGAATACTCCAATTTTCGGAATGTCTCTGGGATGTTTCTGGGGTATCAAAATGTCCTGATTAGAATATATAAGAATTTTAATATCCTACTGGGGATATTTGAATATACCAGAAACTTCCCATAGATATCAGGGATATCTTGGGAATATCCTCAAGATATCCCAATATTAACTTGATTATTGGATGTTCAATAGGATTTTAAATTTGGTTTAAATCTCATTTAAATTTCTTAAATTTTTATATCCCAATATCCTATTGTTGTAATGGTAAATTCTCATTTTCTAGATTAAGAAAGAAACAAGCAAGTTTTCCATCTTACTATAATAATCAATAAACGAACTCGCTTTATGGTAGCTGATTCAGGAGAGATATAAATATTTATGAGAGTAGAGGAAGCTGCAAACGTTTTCCCGTGTTTACCTCATGTCAGTCGGTTAAGTGCTACTGAGAAATTACACCAGTGGATCAGACAAATGCATACATACTAATCGTTAAAAGTACAAGAAATGTTTATAAGCATAACACAATTATATTATCTTCACACATATTCAAATGCAAAAAAAAATATATTTTCAGAAAAAGGTACATGGGTTATTTAGGTTTTTAAGGTTTTGTAGCCCCGAACGGAAACCTTGAAAGTAAGGGATCAACAACCCACAACTCACAACCCACAGTTCAAAACTAACAGCGCACAACTCGCAGCTAACAGCTCAGCCCACAACTCACAGCTAACAGCTCAACCCGCAACTTACAACTCACAAATCGCAGTTTACAACTCACAGCTAACAGCTCAATCCACCACCCACAACCCACAGTTCACAACTCACAACTGATACCTAACGACTCACAGCCAACAGTTCAACCCACAACTCACAGCTCACAACTCGTAGCTAACTGCTTAAACCGCAACTCAGAACACACAAATCTCAGCTAGCAGTTTAATCAACAACTCACAAACCACATCTCATAACGCACAATTCGCAGCTGACAGCTCAAGCCGCAACTCACAACGTTCAAGTCTCAGCTAACAGTTTAATCCGCAACTCACAATTTACAACTCACAACCCACATAGCACAACATAATTCGTAGCTAAACGCTCAACCTGGAACTCACAACCCACAACTCACAACTCATAGCTAATAGCTCAATCCGTAACTCATAACTCACAACTTATAACTCGTAGCTAACAGCCCTGCTGAACGCAGAAATATTGAAAAGGATAGAGACTGGAAGTTAGGAAAATATAGATTATAGAACTATCATATGTCTCTCTTAATGGGTTATTTTGCATCCCTAAAACTCTATCTTTTCCTATTCCCAGGATATGATAATATATAGAAGAGGAGATAAAAAAGATAGAGGGGAATCTATATTGAAAGAGACATAGAAAAATATTGACGTGGATAGATAAAGGAAAGAAAAATATAGAAAAGAGGGGATTGAGAATGATAGACGTAAATTAAGATTGACATGGATAGATGTAAGATAGGATGAGATGAAAAGGAGGAGATTAAAAAAGATAAAAAATATTGACGTAGATAGATAAAGGATAGGATAAGATAGAAAATAGGAGATTGAAAAACATGGAAGCGAACTTAGATTGAAAAATAGAAAACAAGATAGACGTAAATAGATGAAGGATACGATAAAGTAGAGAAGAGGAGATTAAAAAAGATAGACGTGAAGAGATGAAGGATAGGATGAGATGAAAAGGAGGAGATTAAAAAAAGATAGAGAGGAATCTAGATTGACAGAGAGATACAAAAAAATTGACGTAGATAGATAAAGGATAGGATAAGATAGAAAAGAGGAGATTGAAAAAGATGAACCGAAATTTAGATTCACAGAGAAATATTACATGAAAGATTGACGAGGATAGATTGAGGATAGAATGAGATAGAGAAGAGGGGATTAAAAGAGATCGACGTGAATTTAGATTAATAAAGAGATAGAAGAAGATAGACACTAATAGAGGTAAGATAAGATGAAATAAAGAGGAGATTAAAAAAGATATTTGGGAATTTAGTTTGACAAAGAGATAAAATGGGACCTATTTTCTCTATCTCTTTCTTTTCGTAAAGATTCAAAACTATTGAGAAAGATAGGATGTCTATCTTTTTACTTCCAGCACGGAACTTAATCCGCAACTCATAAACTCGGGGAAGTGAGGGGGGAGGAACTAGGAGAAGGTAGGGGGGAGTTAGAAGAGGGGAAATTAGATGAGGCAACAGTCAGGTAAGGGAGGAGAACCGAAAGTTGAAGCGTGAGGATGGGAAGTAGGGGACTGTAGGGAGAGTAGGAGAGAGGAAGTATGGGAGGGGGAGATTTAAACGAATTATTTACATCTTGCTACGATTTAAAATCCTTTTTGTAGGTGCAAGGCTACAAAACTTTGACTAATGTTTTTTGTGTATTTTTCAGAATGTTTCTAAGATGTTCTGGAGTTATATCCTGGTGGCTTTCTTGCCTTTCAGTCTCGGATATAATAATTTTCGAATAGGTAATTTATACCTTCATCTTTTTTTATTTAAAATTGAACTGATTAGGTGAATTTTCATTTTCGTTGTTTGAAACTTAATTTTTTTTAACTGAAAATTGATAAATTTTAGTGGAAAATTCAACAACTTGTTCATAAATTTATTTTAAATTTGTCTTTTTTGGTACAAAATTAACCTTCTTGATAGAAAATTTAACTGTTTCGTTGAAAAGTAAACTACCTTGTTAAACATTCAAAAATGATAGTTTTTTGTTGAAAATTCAACATTATGGTTGAAAATTGATATATTTCGTTGCAAATTCATCTTTCTTTCGATGCAAATTCATCTTCCATCTTTATGATTGAGAAAGTATTAGAATTATCGGAAATTTGAAACCACCCTGTTTAAACGGATCTCCACGTTTCGTGACCCCCTGAATCCGAAAATGAAGTTTTTACGATGGCGTCTGTCTGTCTGTCCGTCCGTAAACACGATAACTCTTGAAATAATAAACGGATTAAATCCATGTTTGGAACACTTTTTTAGGTATCAAAAGAAAATTCATAGTTTTTTCTTTAAGATAATTGTAGTACCAAAAGTCAGATATCTGAAAAAATAGGTTTTCTATGATTTTAAAAATCAAAATATTATAACTGATGTCTTTTCAAATAAGAAACATTATTTTTAATGAAAAATGTTAAAATTAACACAAAAAACCATTAATTTTAACCATGTTTCCAATTTTTTAATAAATAAATAATCCTAAAATATAATGATTTGCTTAAAAAATGTTTTCTTTAAAAAAGTTGTTCAAACGATTTCAGCTATAATAAAATTTACTTTCAATATTGGAAACAGTGAATCCATAATTAATTAAAATGCAATCATTTTTCCAAATTTGGTAAGAAGCGACGGTCAGAAAAATTCAATTGCATAAAACATGGTTAAAATTAATGGTATTTTGTTGTTGTGAATTCTAAATTTTTTCATAAAAAATAACGTTTTTTATTTGAAATGACACTAGTTATAATATTTTGATTCTTAAAATCATAGAAACACTATTTTTTCTTCAGATATCTGACTTATGGTACGGCAACTACCTTCAAATTCAACTATTTGTATTAAAAATTCAAGGATTCGATTTTTTGAAAATTGAATTTTTTGTTGAAAACTCGTCTTTTGGTTTAGTCCAACTATTCTTCATTTAAAATGCAGCAATGTGTTTGAAAACTTAACTTCTTTGTTAAAAATTAATTTTTGTTTTTGAAGATCCATTTTGTTGTTGTTTCATTCATGAAGATCAAAACTGATGAAAAATTCGTCCTTTTGGATTGAAAATTAAACTGTCTTCACAAAAACTGTTCTTCTGGCTTGAAGATTCAAGTATTTGGTTAAAAATTCATTTTTTGTTGGTTATAAAATTAAACTGACTTGTTCAAATTCGGCTAATTGGATGGAAAATTTATCTTTTTGTCTTAAAAATTCATTATTCTTAATTTAAAATATAACTTTCTTATAAAAAAATGTCCTTTCGACTTGAAGATTCTAATCTTTGATTATAAATGCAACTGCTTGTGGTTGAAGTACAAGAAAAAAATCTTTTATGAACTGAAATTAAATTATATTGTTAAAAATGCAATAAATTACGCCTTGAAATCACATTAAATTCAATATGGTATCTTACATTAATTTTATTTATAAAAATTATTCCCCTATTTTCGTGCAAAATGAAAAATCACCCTATTTCCCCTGTTTTAAGTTTTCTAACAGACCCATGTACACTAAGATTTTGAACCTCAAATAAAATTTAATTTGATTAAATAAATAATAAAATACATTTTTCAAATATTGCTTTAAGATATTACAATACACTCCAGATCCCAAAAAAAAACCGAGCCTCGGAAGAGCCGCAGTGCGCGAGTACTCAGTCGAGTATATTACGCAATATTATGCATTCGAATTGGAAACTATTCAAGTGGCTCTTACTGTTTACGGTTTGAGGGTAGATATTTAGTAACATGGCCAGTGCGAGGAAGCCCCCGAAAATGTCATTATATGGGACTTTGAGTGTATAATATTTCACATTCGATTTCGAAGCTTGTTTAGGCAAATGCCTACAAAACGAAGGAAATAATTTTTGCAGATGTAGAAAAGTTATGCTTTTCTATTCTTAGAATTTTTCTCGATAGAGCTTAAATATTTGTCTTATACATATAACTATATGTCTATGCTCATGATTATATTCTATATAGGTGGAGTATTTGAACGTTATAATGACATTGGGAGTATATTTGAGATATCAGCATCGACTCTTCATGAAATTTTAGGTTCAGATCCTATTTATGTTCCAAAATACGTGACCACCGAAGAAGAATTGAAATTGTGGGATGCGCAAACTAAAGGTAAGCAAACAATCTTAATGCCTTAGAAACTTAAGTCTATATGAAAGTTTCAAGTAAATGGGTATTTTTATTGTTTAAATATTCCTTTGAATCAAGTCGAGTGTGGCGATCTAAAAACGCCTCTTCGATATCCCCACTACTGCCAGGCTGAGCAAAGCCCGTATATGCCCCACTGCCACATTTTGATTTTTCATGGACACTTTGCTAGTTCCCTTTAAACTATATTAATAATAAAACCTCTTATTCTTCAATATTAAAATAAAATTCACCTATCTTAAATAAACATAAACTACAAGAAAAATAGTAATATCAGTAACAAAATTATTTAATTTGCAATTACTTGAAGTCAGAATTTACTTATTCGCAAACGGAAATGAAAAATCGTGAAAGGAGCGGGAGTCGCGCAGTGCACACCATTCTGGTATCTTTTTGCAGTGCGCATGCGTCGCATTGAAATTCGGATTGGTTACCGTTAACGCGCTTATTTAAAATTACTAAATTTGGAAGAAAATTGTTTGCAAAAATTATTCATGTTAAATTATTAAAAATAATTCTCTCATTACAAAATAGAATTATAAAATTAAAGGTAAACTAATGTTTTGATTTTACTCCTCGAAAATAAATAATCGATTTTAGATTTTTGGAAAGGAATAACTTTTTGATGACCAGCATGAATTTAAAATCATTTTTAATATCACTATGCTCTGTATAATTATTATTTCTTGTAAATTAATGTAATAAAAAACAAAAGAAAATGATTCATTTTAAATAAGCGCGCCACCAGTAACCAATCCGATTGTCGACGCATGCGCAGTACGTCCATCGTCCTTTTTTGCAAGGAGGTGCAGTTGGAGAAGGGAATTGTAGATTGAGTAGTTGTGGGAACGTATGGAAGAGGGAGGTTTGAATGACTTAATTCTTTTTTTTTTAATGAAAAATAATTCAGAAAAACAGTTTAATTTTTTTCAAATTTTCGTCTTAAATTAAAAAAATTAAAGAAAACATTTTTTTCATTAAATTCTTTTAGAGAAAAAATTAATTTTAGGAACCACGAACTTGAAAACCCCACTTGCGGTTTAAATTTGGATATATCCTTTCACCATAATGTCTAGTAGAATTATAAAGGATTTTTAAGTCAATAAAACGTGTTTAAAAAAATGGCACTTACATGGTGACGCCGTGGCATCCTTCATTTATAATATAATCTAATGAACATTTCTTAATTTTTTAGGAATTATATAGAATAATTTACGCTTTGCCAAAAGTCCTCGACCAATTATTTTCACTTTTATTTTCAAATGTTCGTGGGATGACATGTTACTATAAACAATAAAAAATCCTATTTGCTTGGAACTTCCATTTAAACTTGGTCTAGCCTCGCCATGAAGGACCTAATAGATGGATTACTTTAATTGTCTAAATTAATTTTTCCAGTATGTAAACTTATGGAAATGGGGGTGGTTGCAATTTTCGGACCGCTCAGTCAACAAGGTCTGAGCCATGTGCACAGCATGTGTGAAGCAATGGGAATACCACACATAGCTACCACATTAATTATTGATGAAAAATTGAAATCAATCAATTTTTATCCACACTCTGAAGCATTATCAACGGTACCTACATCATTTTTAATATAATTGTATATAAGAAGGGCTGCCGCATAATCACAAAAAAGTCTTTTAGATCGGGTGCCTGTCCGTTCGTTGTAATTTTTTTAAAGTAGGGTGAGTACAGGGAATGAGGAGAAATGAGGGGAGGGGAAGTAGCGAAATATGGGGCAAATGAGGAGTGGGGAAGTGGGGTAGTAAGGGGAGGTATAATTATAGGGAAGTAGAAAGGGACGTATGCCTTGAGGGGAAAAGGGAAAGTAAGTAGAATGGAAGCATCGGGAAATTAAGAGATGTGACAGAAGGGGAGGCCAGAGAAAGCGCCGATAATGGAGGCGAAATGGGCGAGGAGGTGGGACGTAGATATAGAATTCTAGGAAGTATGGAAAATTAGAAGAAAAAAGAGAATTGAGAGAGTAGGGAATATGTGGGGTAAGGGTGATTGGTAAAGGGGTGGATAAGATAGTGAGGGGCTGGAAATAAAAGAAGGTTGGGAGAGTAGAAAACTTGAGACAAGAAAAGATACGCTAAATCAGGACAGATGGTTTTATAGCTCTAGGCAGACCTCCTAATAGTTTCTTTGGGTGCTCGACCGATTTTTGTCACTTTTTTAATGGGGAGGGAAAGTGGAAAATACGTAGGAGAGGTGAATGGACGCAAGAGTGAGCAGTATTGAGATAACAGCGTAGAGAATGGAATTTGAAAGGGATAGGGAATGAAGTGTGATAGTAGAAGTTAATGCAGAGGGTGGGGGGATTAGAAGTAATTAAATACAGATGAAGGAGGAACTATTTGTTGAAAACTAAAGATAGAAAGGTAGAATAGGGATAAAAGTATTGATTATAGGAGGAGGCTGTGTACAGGAGGAGTTGGGGGAAAAGTAGGTGAAATGTTAGGAGGGTAGGGAGCGAAGGGTATATGCTTATAGTAGAAGATGTGGTAGATGAACAGGAGGGAGGAACAGAATGATAGTATGAGAAGGAAGCATTTGGCGAAGTGGTAGAGGGTTAGGTGAGACAAGTAAAGTGAAAGTAAACATGCGGAAAGTGAGAGGAGGGAGTTTTAGCGGAAGGAAGCCAGTGGATTAAGAGTAGCATGCAGGCATAAAGCAGAAGAAGAGTAGAGTAAGAGAAGACGGATGTAGATAATCGGGACCAGTAGACATTAGTTAAGTGAGACATTAAAATGGAGTGGAGGGAGTAGGTGAAACAGAGAGGAATAGAAGGAGACTTAAAATTTGAAGTGGGAGAGAAGTAGGGGAAGTTTGTAAAGAAGGCAGGGAGGGAAGATTACTGCTGGAAAGAAGGTAAATACAAAGGTGCTGGAGAGGTGGAGAAGATGGTGGAGACTTGGAGGAGGAGGATGGTAGTAAGAGATGTGATTAAAATCAATTAAAATTCTTCCAATTCAGCGCCTTTGCTTGCGATCCCGAACCTGTTGATTCGATCAGGAGCTAGCTACTAACGTATTATTTGCGTAAGCATGAACTCTGAGCACACGCCCGGTTTGATATTATGTAAAGCAGTTCCTTTCGACGGAGCTGAGATCCGTCCAGTTTTATTCGATAAATTGACTAATGTGATTGCACCTGCAGGAGCCAGTATCGCGCCTATTATAAAAGTAATCCAGCGAGTGGGTTCGGCGACTAGCGGATTTAGTGTCGGGCGCATTGGACCATGAGTCCATGAGTCATGCGTAACGAAGATGACAGATCGGTAGCGGCTTGAGAGTGGCGAAGTCACTGAAAGATACCGGTTTTTTTAGAATTGATAGATGTGATTAATCTCTTGCGTCATACCTGTGCACTGTTTATGAAAAGTTGTTTTATGCTTCTTGGATATCTCTACAGCCTATTTACAATTTAGCAAAAAGTCTACTGTGTTATTATCTCTTTTGTCTTTCATGGTAGAGTAGACTAGGGTTTCATTTCTGAAAGAATCGTAAATGCTTCACAGAGGTAATGTAAAATAGCTGTATGGCGAATCAGAAGGCTAACAATTTAGTTATTTTTCATAATGCATCCCAAATTTTGTGAAAAGTACCCCTTGAGTTATTTTAACCCAATTTTTAAATATCTTTTCTCTTTTTTTTAAATAGAAATTTTAAAAAAAATTTCCCTTGATTTAAACAATTTTTTTTCAATGAAAGAATATTTTTATACAAGTACATCAAACTCGAAAATCTGAGGCCACAAAAAGTCCAAGCTTTTTAATTGATTTGCATTGACTTTAAATCATTATCTAGAACTTTAATTAACCTTAAAATAAGTTCTAAATTACGTGATTCAATTTTAAAGAAGTTCAATATATACAATCCACTTCAACATTCAGCAATTTTTAAAATGATTTATAAAATCCAAAAAAATAGACTCAATGTTAATTACTAGAAAGATTTTTTACCATTTTGTTTATACGGGTTTTCTTAAAATGAAAATTATTCACTAAACATTTTATTAGAAAAATAATAACCTAATGATTTCTAAAAACAATTTCTGTATTAGAGCTCAATCAAGCAAGAAAAATTAATTCAACTATTTGGATAAAAATTCAAGTTAAAAAAAATGATCTTTTGTCGTAAACAAAATGCAAACTACTGTGCTAACATTATTTGTTAGTTTTATTTATGTTTTTCGCTAAGAAAATAATTTTATTTGAAAACTGATCTCAGGGTGGATATTGAAAATTAGCTTTTTTAAAAATTTAAATTAATTTTTTTGACTCAGGAATGTTACTGTTTTTTATTTTGTTGCATATCAAACATCTTCTTTATAAACTTCTTTATAAACTTTGTTTAATTTTAAATTTCTTGGTTGAAGATTCGTCATTTCAGTTGAAAATTTCTCTTTCTGTTCGAAAACGAAACTATTTTTTAAGAATTTAATCGTTTTTCGAAGATTTATATTTTTTGTGTGAAAATTTTATTTGTTCTGTTGAAAATTCAACTATTTTGGTATAAAAGTAAACAATTTGAATTAAATTTAACAAATTTTGTTTATTAATCTTATTCGTGGAATTCAAGTGTACTTTATTCAAAATTAATTTTTTTTCTAAATACAATTTTTTGATTGAAAATAAATAGATTTGGTGAAAATTTTCTCTTTCAGATTGAAAATTCTTTTTTTTTCAAAAAAAATTATTTGAAAGTTCATCTGTCTGGTTGCAAATAGAAATATTTGGTAAAAAAAATATTTTTTACAGAAAATTTACCTATTCCATTCTTAGCTAAAAATTTATCGTTTTTGCCGGAAAATTCATCTCTTTAGTTTGAGATTTGAACTTTTCCTTGCAAATTGATGTATTTTGTAAAAAATTCGTTTTCTTTCATGGAAAATCATTATCTTTATAGCAATTTACATTTTCTTTTTGGGAAAATTTAATTTTATAAATTCATCGTTTCATTTGAAATTTCATCTTGTAAGTTTAAATTAAAATATGTTATTAAAATTTATTGTTTTACAAGAGAGAGGTTAACTATTACATTTTAAGTTAAATTTCGATCTTTCGAATTTCTTTTTGGTGAATTTTCCATCTTTCTTGGTAAAAAAAAAAAAATTGGTTGAAAATAATACATTTCGTAGAAGTTTCCACTTTTATGGTCAAAAATTAATTTCGTTGAAGAAACATTATTTTTTTAAAGATTTATCTTATTGGTTAACAATGTAATTATTTTGTTGAAAATAAACTTTTTTAAACTAATAACTTAACTCTTAACTCTATTCTTTGTTGAAAAGTGATATTTTTTAGTTATATCATTATAGAATTAGTAAAAAAATTATCCGTTTCTTTAAAAATTCATCTCATTTAATCAAAATACTTCTCTTTGGTTCAAAATTTGTTTTTATCTTGAAAATTTATATATTTTGTTAAAAAATTGCCATTTTTGTTATAAAATTATCTTCTTGGTAGAAATTTGATATTACTTTCAAAAAACAAAAATTAATCTTTTATCGTTAAGAATTTATTTATTTTATTGGAGAATTATAATATTATATAAAAGTTCATCTCTTTATTTAGAAATGCAAAACCTTCTTAAAAAATAATTTATTTCACTGAAAATGTAAATATTGATTTAAAAATTGATTTTTGTAGCTGAAAAGATCATTAATCTCTTTGGTTCAAAATTTAATTTTTTTCCTGTGTGAATGTTTCATATTGTATGTTTAAAAAAACATTTATTCCGCTAATGATTAATTAGTTTATATAAATTTGATCTCTGTGGTTGAAATTGTAAATATTAATGAAAATTCCTGTTTTTTTTGTAGAAAATAATTCTTATTTTTGGTTTAAAACATATCTTTTTAATAAAAATTCATGTTTTTTTAAGTTTATTTTTTTTTGTAGCAGATGATCTTCTGGGTAGGAATGTGATCTCTTTTCGTTGGAAATTGATTTTGTTCAAGATTCGTCATTTTCTTTAGAAGTTCATCTGGTTCGCTGAATTTTTTTTTTAATTAAGATTTATAACTGCAAAGTTTAATTTTCTATTCTTGTTTCAAAATTAATTTTTTTAGTTATTAGTTTATCTATTCTTTTGAAAATTTCTCATTGCTTGCAAATTTACCTCTTTTATTTAAATTTCTATTTTTTGGTAGAATATTTTTTTCTTGTTAGAAATTTAATTTTTTTGTTGTTCAAAATACAAATTTGCGGTTAAAAGCTAATAATTTTTCTAAATTCCTTATTGTATATTCAAAACTGTGTTTTTGTCTGTTTGTTGAAATTTTGCTATTTTATTTGGAAATTTATCTATTTGATTTCAAATGGAAGTTTTTGGTAAAAAATTCACATCTTTAGTTTAAATTTCATATCTTGGTTGAAAATTTAACTTTACGGTTAAAATTAATGTATTTTTATTATTTCGTCTTTTTAGTAGAAAATTATTTTCGATGCAAAATTTTTTTCTTTTGGTTTAAAATTAATTTTTCTTTTGTCGGAGATTCATCACTTTCTTTGAAAGTGTATCTTGTTGGTTGAAAAGATTTACATTTTGTTAAAAATTAATTTTTGTAACTAAAAAGCTAACTATTCTATTCTTGGCTGAAAAGTAATTTTTTAACTAGATGTGTATCCATTATTTTTTTAATTCATCTCTTTTGTTGAGATTTTAAGTTTTTTGTTAAAAATTCATGTAATGTAATGAAAAATCGTTTTTTTTTTTTGGTTTTTTGTTTTGAAGAAAATTATCTTCTTGGTAAAAATTTCATCTTTCTTGGTTAAAAATACTAATTGTTGATTGAAAGTAAGTCCACTGTTCATCCCTTTGGTTAAAGCTCTAAATATTTTGTTAAGAATAATTTTTTAAAATAACTTTTTTCTTTAGAATTCATATTCTAGCAAGAGCATTTATTCCGAATTTTGGAAAGTGGAAATAAGTTTGTGGAAATGAAGTCAATTTTGAATTTCTGTAAAAGAACAGAAATAAAAACTTGTAAAAAAAAGGATAATAGCCGAAAAAGTTTTGGGTAGGAGTGGGTGTGTGGGTGTGTGGGTGCAGTGAATATTAGAAAGGGACCTAGAAAATAGAGTTTGAGCAAAGTTGAAGGACCATAAATCTATCGGCTCCGGGGACCATTAGATTGCGTAAACTGCAGGTAAAGAGTGTACGCTGTAAACTGTGTAGAGCGAGTGATTTTTAGTGCCTCGTCAGCTGAGTTTGTCGGACAGTGCCGACTGCCGCTGCCGCAATTGCGCTCGAGAGATGCATGCATAGCAAGGCAAAAGCGGTATTATTGCATCTGTATGGGTCGGGCGTGGTCACATGGCCGTGGAGGAATGCGCTCACTTTCACCGCGAGGCGCGAGCGTGATATGGACCGCCAAGTCGACTTACATGATACACCACCTATCTCCCTACCCGCCTACCTACGACATCACCACCTACCGGGTGACTTCTTCCGATTTTACGCAAATCTCACCAAATCTTTATTATTATTTCATTAGATTATATTCAATGACTCAATATTTTTATTATTTATTTTCTCTCCTTCTTTTTCCTCCTCTTATCTTCTTCTTATTCTTCTATTTCTGCTTCTTCTTCTTCTTCTTCTTCTTCATCTTCCGCCACTTCTTCACCTCCTTCTTCATTATCCTCTTCCACTTATGCTTTTACTTCTACTTCTTGTTCTTATTCTTTGTTTGCTCTTCCACTTCTGACTTTACTCTTCTTCTTCTTCTTTTGCGTGTACTACACCTCGTTGTTATTTTTCTACTTCTGCTTTTTCTTCTTCTTCATTTTCTTTCCATTTTTCTTCATCTGCTTTTGCTTCTACTCCTTCTTCTTCTTCTCTTGTTCCATCTTCTTCTACCTCTGCTTCTTCTACTCCTTGTTTTTCCCTTTCACCTTCTGCTTTCCCTTCTTCTTCTTCTTGTTCTGTTTCATCTTCTTATTCTTCTACTTTTACTTCCGCTGTTACGTCTGCTCCTTCTGATTTTTATTCTTCTTCTCCTTCTTTTTTATTTTTCTTACTTTTCTCCTCCGTCTACTCCTCTTCTCTTTTTTCTCTTTCACTTCTGATTTTTCTTCTTCCACTTCAGCTCTTACTTCTTCTTCTCTTTCTGGTTCTTCTTTTTTTTCCTCTTCTACCTCTGCCTTTACTTCTTCTTCTTCCGCTTATTCCACGCCTTCTTCTTATTTTTCTTCTTCTGGTGCTTCTTTTTTATTATCTTCTTTTTATCATGCTCCTCTTCTTCATTTTCGTCTTCTTATTCCTGTTTTTTTCCTTTTCCTCTTCTGCTTCTGCTTTTACTTATTTTCCTTCGATTTTTTCTTCTTTCTCCTTTTTGCTCCTCCTCTTTCTTCCTCTTCTCTTTTTTTTCTTTTACTTCTTCATCTCCCTCTTATTCTCCACCTTCTAGTTTTGCTTCCTTTCCTTCTGCTTCTCTTCCACTTTTTTCTTCATCTTCGTCTTCTTATTCCTCTTCTTTCCTTTTTTCTGTTCTACTTCTGCTTTTACTTACTTCCTTTCTTTTTTTCTTCTTTCTCTTTTTTATCCTCCTTCTTCTTCTTGTCCTTCTTCATCTTCTTCCCCTTCGTCTTCTTCTTTTTTCTCTTCTATTTCTGCTTTTGTTTCTTCTTCATCATATACGTCTTCATCTCCTTCTTCTTATTCTCCTCCTCTGCTTTTGCTTCTTCTTGTCCTAACACTTCTTCATCTCCTCCTTTTTATTCTTCTTCGTGTGCTTTTCCTTCTTCTTATTCTCCTCCTTCTCCTTTTGCTTCTTTTCCTTCTTCTTCTTTTTCTACTTCTTTTTCCTCCTCGTCTTCTTATTCTTCTTCCTTGTCCTCTTTTATTTCTGCTTTTCCTTCTCCTTATTCCCCTTATTCTCCCCCTTCTGCTTCTTCTTCTTCGTCTTCGTATTGTTCTTCTTTTTCCTCTTCTAATTCTGATTTCACTTCTCCTCCTTTTATTTTCCTTCTCCTTCTTCTTTTTATCCACTTCCTTTTTCTTCTCCGATTTCTTCTCATTCTTCTATTTTCTCTTCAACTTCTGATTTTGTTTCTTCTTCTACTACTACTTTTTTATCTCCTTCTTCTTATTGTTCTACTTCTGATTGTCCTTCTTCTTCTTTTGTTCCTTCTACACTTTGTACCTATTCTTCTACTTTTGCTTTTGCTTCTTTCCTTGTTTCTTCTTTTGCTACTTCTTCATCTTCTTCCTATTATTTTCTTTCTGGTTTTGCATCTTCCCCTGCTTCTTTTCTTGCTCTTTCTTCTTCATCTTCTTTTTATTTTACTTCTTTTCATTCTTCTTTTTCCATTTCTACTTCGGCTTTTCTTTCTTCTTCTTGTTCTGCTGCATCGTCTTATTATTTTACTTATACTTCTGCTTTTATTTCTTCTCCTTCTGTTTTTCTTATTCTTTTTCATTTTCTTCTTCTTCTTCTTCTACCTCTGCTTTTCCTTCTCCTCCTTCTTCTTCTCTCTTTTCCTTCTTTATTTCTGCTGTTTCTTCATCTTCTTCTACTTCTGCTTTCGCTTCGTCTCCTTTTTTCTCCTCCTTCTGCTTTTGCTTCTTTTCCTACTTCTTCTTTTTCTACTTTTTTCCGTTTCCTCTTCTTATTCTTCTTCCTTGTCCTCTTCTATTTCTGCTTTTCTATCTCCTTCTTCTCTTTATTCTCCCCCTTCTGCTTCTTCTTCTTCGTCTTCGTACTGTTCTTCTTTTTCCTCTTCTACTTCTGATTTCACTTCTTCTCCTTTTATTTTCCTTCTCCTTCTTTTTATACACCTCCTTTTTCTTCTCCGATTTCTTTTTATTTTCTATTTTCTCTTCTACTTCTGATTTTGTTTCTTCTTCTACTAATACTTTTTTATCTCCTTCTTCTTATTCTTCTACTTCTGATTTTTCTTCATCTTTTGTTCCTTCTACACCTTGTTCCTATTCTTCTACTTTCGCTTTTGCTTCTTTACTTGTTTCTTCTTTCGCTTCTACTTCATCTTCTTCCTATTCTTTTCGTTCTGCTTTTGCTTCTTCCCCTTCTTCTTCTCTTTCTCCTTCTTCTTCATCTTCTTCTTATTCTACTTCTTTTCCTTCTTCTTTTTCCATTCCTACTTCGGCTTTTCTTTCTTCTTCATTTTCTGCTACATCGTCTTATTCTTTTACTTTTACTTCTGCTTTTACTTCTGCTTTTACTTCTTCTCCTTCTGTTTTTCTTATTCTTCTGCATTTTTTCTTCTTCTACCTCTGCTTTTCCTTCTCCTCCTTCTTCTACTTCTGCTTTTATTTTTTCTCCTTTTTCTTTTTCTTGTTCTCCTCCTCCTCCATCACCACCTCGTCCTTTTTATTCTTCTTCTTTTTCCTCTTCTACTTCTGCTTTTACTTCTTCTCCATCTTCTTATTCTTATTTTTCTTCTTTTCCCGCTTTTTTTTGTCCTCTTCTACTTCTGTTTCTGCTTTTCCTACTTTTGCTTTTGCTTCTTCTTCTCCTAATACTTCTTTCTCTCCTTGTTCTTTTTCTTCTACGTCTGCTTTTCCTTCTTCTTATGCTGCTCCTTCTGGTTTTGATTCCTTTCCTTCTTCTTCATCTTCGTCTTCTGATTCTTCTTCTTTTTGGTCTTATTATTCTTCTCTTTTCTCTTCAACTTCTGCTGTTGCTTCTTCTTCTACTAATACTTTTTTATCTCCTTCTAGTTCTTCTTCTACTTCTGCTTTTGCTTCTTTTTCTTCATTTTCTCTTTCTCCTTCATCTTTGTCTTCTTATTCTCCTTCTTTTTCCTCTTCTAATTCTGCTTT
This sequence comes from Acraspis erinacei, assembly GCA_035041075.1. NCBI lineage: Eukaryota > Metazoa > Arthropoda > Insecta > Hymenoptera > Cynipidae > Acraspis > Acraspis erinacei. The sequence continues at coordinate 1,296,027 of JAWWLR010000003.1, forward strand.
TCCTACTTCTTCTGCCTCTATTCCTACTTCTCTTTATTACAATCCTGCTGTTTCTACTTGTTTTCCTTCTTCTCTTTCTCCTTCTTCTCCACCTTCGTCGTCTGATTCTTCTTCTTTTTCCTCTTCTGCTTCTGCTTTTACTTCTTGTCCTTCGGGGTTTTCTTCTTCCTTTTCTTTTTTTCTCCTAAAATGAGCCTTCAATTCTGGTGTACCCAATTTCCAGATTCGTGCATATTTAATTTTTAGTGCAGTTTTTTTATGATAGTTGTTTTTGAAAAATTTCGCCATGGGTAATGCAAGAGCCTCCAATTTGCATTCAATGCTGACGTACTCAGTTTTATGATTAGTGCATATTTAGTGCAATTTATCAGCACTTTTATGTAAGGGGTAGTTTTTTAATGTCAAGGGATGGTTTTGGAAAATTGATTTTGGGGAAGTTGGAGAGCATAAAATGAGCCTTCAATTCTGATGCACCCAATCTTCAGATTCGTGCCTATTTAATTTTTGGGGTAGTTTTTAAGATAGGGGTTGTTCTTGAAAAATTGCGGCATGGGTCTCTCAACAGCCTTCAATGAGCCCTCAATTCCTGTGAAAGAAAAAATTTGTAAAATGCATTTTTTTTTTTTTTTTAAATGCAGAGCCCAAAATTTCGCTTTTGGGCAAAGTGGTACTTCCAGCTTTACCCACCTGGCCGTTCTGGTTGCCCGCACACACGCACTCACGCCTTGACCCCCCTTCCCCACCCCTATTCAACCATTTTTTTTTTAATTCAACTTTTTCTCAGAAAATTAACTTGTTGTTCAAAATTCATATTTTGGTGTTAGATTAGAGAACTCAAATCTTTTTTTATATAATAATACAACTTTTTTTTTTAATTTCTCATTTTAATTTAAAAATTGATCTTCCTAGGAAATTCACTTCTTGTTCAACTCATATTTTAATAATCAAAATTCAAACTAAAGTCTTTTTTGTATGAAAATTCCAATATATTTTTTGGAAATTATTTCTTCAACTCAATTTCTTGTGTAAAAAATTACCCAACTTGTTGACTTCTTTTTAAATCGAGGTTTATCTGTTTGTTGCAAAATTATATTTTTAGCGGTAAATATTCATCTTTTTTGCTTAAAAATTCCATTTTTGTGCAGAAAATTCGTCTTCGCTTGAAGATTCAACATTTTGGTAAACTTTTTCTTATTTCGCTACAGAAAAATCATTATTTATTGAAAATTCGTTTTTGTAGTGGTAGCATTAATGTTTTTAAATGAAATTTCATCTTTTTTGGTTGAAATATCAACTATTACAATTATTTGTTGAGAATTCATGTGTTTGGTTAAAAATGAAATACTTTTTCGAGCACTTATTTATGTTATTGAAAATTCATGTATTTTTTTAAAAAGTCATTTTTATGGTAGAAAAGTAATTTTCCTTTGAAAAAAAATAAGTAAATTTTAAAATTTGTATCTTGTTTACGAAATATTTTTTGATTTCTTTTATAAAAGATCAGATTTCAAACATATTACAAGATAAAAATGATAGTCTTTGATTGCTAATGGTCAGAAACAATAAAAAAAATCTTTTTACAAAGTAGTATCAATAAATATTTTAATCGTAAATTGAAAGCAGTTAAATTACTACATATTTTGTAGTCAATAAAATTTTCAAACAAATAATGAAAATTGTAACCAAAAAATAATAATTAAAATTGTTTAAATAATTTTTTTAATTTATGCACTAATTTTAATTAAGAGGAATTCTAAATCAAAATTTAAAAGCAAACAGTTGAATTTTCAAGTAAATCGATGATATTAATCTTATTAATATTTTTAATATTTAATATTAATCTATAATATTAAATTTTAATAGCTACTTAGTAATAAAAAAGATAATATTTGATGTTTCAATAAATATGAGTTTTCGACAATAAAATACATTTTTTAACCAAATGGGTTTAAAATTACAAAAGGGGGAAATTTTAACTTGCAAGTTTAACATTAAGCAATATAATGAGTAGTTCAATTTTTCAGCTGTTTGAAAATTGAAGTACCTATTTGAAAATTAGACTCTTTTGTGGAAAATAAATTTTTTTATTTAAAAATAAATTTTTTTAACTAAAAAATCATGTAATTAATTTTTAATAAAAACATCATCATCATGAAAAACATGTGAAACTATTCAAATTTGGGTTAAGAATTTATCAATTTAATAAAAAATTAATTACTTTGGTTAAATATTTAACTATTTTTTTAAAATTAGTTTTTCTTTTAAGTAAAAAATTAATTTTTCGAACTGAAAATTTAAATATTTTATTTTCGGTTGAAAATGAATCTTTTTGTTTGAAATTTATAAATTTAGTCACAATTTTTCCGAATTTTTCAACTTGTCTCCATTTTTTAGTTTAGGCAAGAAAATATAAATTTAATTAATAAGAACTAATTGTTTGAAAAATTTAATATTATTTACAATAAAATTTTTTTAGTAGTGCTAGAAAGTTAACATTTTTCCCTAAATTTCTTACTTCGTGTGCTCTTTTTATTTAGAGTGAGGTAATACTTATTGCAAATTAACAAAATTAATTTATTAAACAATGTGTTAATATTTAAAAATATATTATCTTTCGAAAATGCTAGAAATTTTCCACTTATTTCAACTTTTCACGTAGTGAAATGAAAATCAATACAGATAACCATATATAAGTTTTTTTAACAATTTCAGAGAAAATTTCAAATATCTATTTTATTTTAGAAAAGTACATATTGGTAAAAAGAAAGAGATTAAAAAAAAAGATTCTATCCAGTGGTTATTTACCATTTATTCGTCACTTATTAATAACAATAATTTGTTTCAAAAATGGTCCCA
>JAWWLR010000003.1:1311797-1322989 GCA_035041075.1 Acraspis erinacei
GATTGTAGTCTCGATAAAATCGGTCCGCAACTCGATGAAAAGGGTTACGGTATTGCTATGAGGAAAAGTAAGTTCCATTTCTCTGATAATAAAAAGACCCCGAAATTTTATTTCCTAACATTCAAAATATAAGCAGTTTTAAAATCCATTGGGAAACAAATTTTTTTATATTAATAGTCTCAACATTTTGAAACAATAATCAATTAAATTAAAATTGTGGTTTATTTCAGTTTGAAATTTCAAAAATTGGAGAATTTCATTGGGAAGGAGTAGAAATTAATTCAAAGCGTTCGGGATTAAGCAATTTTATTTTAAGTCGAAGAATATTGAAATTGAGTGGTGTCGAATTAAAATTTCGACTAAGAAAGATACAAATTATTTGATTTCGAAAAAGAGTCATCGATTGTCTGTATTAGATGTGTTAGATTAATTTTATAATTTTGTTCATTGTAGATTCACCTTATCGACACGATTTAATCTCGGCAATTTTGGAACTTCAAGAGAACGGCAAGCTTTCTAAATTGAAATTAAAGTGGTGGTCAGAAAAACATGGAGGTGGGAGTTGTGTGGTAAGTGATAATATTTGTAATATAAATACAATTGATACATTTTCAAAAAATTTAATACTATCTGGCTCAATATTTTGTCATGTTTCATATTTTAGTATTTCAAAGAGCAACTATTAGAGCATTCATTTGGAAATAAATTTAAAAGGAGTTTCTTATTTTCTAAATGTCAGCAAAAAAATTAAAATGTTGGAAATGAACACAATGACGATCTATTTTCCAAAAACAACAATTTTCATATTTTCCAATGTGTTAGCATAAATAATAATTTTTTTCTGCTTCTTTTTCGTAAACAGCAAGCCTCATCTACTGAACCTTCAGAACTGAATTTGAAAAATGTCGGTGGCGTATACCTAGGACTTTTTATCGGCATTGGCATTTCTTTTATATGGACTATAATAGAACTACTATTGTACGTGGCAGCACAAGCACGTGAATATAATGTAAGCATAACAAATATTATTTTTAGCTTCTATACATTGTACAAGGTTAAAATCTTAATACACTAAACTCTTTCCGATTTCAAGGACCGCGAAACGTAAACATTTGGGTATTTTAAGAGTCGATTGGCCCCCACCTCTAGCGTGAGTTGTGGGGTGATTTTGTCAAGCGTCGTTCATTGGATGCCTCGTTCTTGCATCGATGAGCGCGCTGTAAGCATGTGTGCGTTCTTGAATTTGTGAATCATACATTCCAGTGTTTTGCAAGTGTTTTTGATGACTTAATACATGACAAATATAACATTCCCTGTAAGGAATACACTTTTCCAACTGAAAGCAATATAATAGAATAAAAAAAGGCTCAAATGTTTCGCGGAATATTGAGTATTGTAGAATGGCGTTATATTCATAATAGGATAGGCGTACATATTAGGAAGGTTAGTATAGTTGGTACATCTTGAAATGGGAATCCAGACGCATTTTTGGGGAAATCATTCTGAATATGAAAGTAAGTTATAAATGTTTAAATAGTAATGTTTTTAATTGTAAAATACATTTTCGCAATTCTGTTTCATCCTTTTATCGGTTGAAAACCTTTCAGTTTAACGAAATACAAACAAGTATACAAAATTTGAGGTTAGAGATCTGATACACTAACCTCAAATTTGGGATATTTTATTTTATTTCTTGAAACTGAAATGTCGTCAATCGACAATAGAATGGAAAATGACAGAGAAAATACATTCTACATCCGAAAAAATATTTCTATTCGCACATTTATGATTTACTATTACGTTTAGAATATTTTCTTCGAAAAGTCCTGTGCATTCCCATAACGTCATGCTAAAATACTCCATTCAAGCCAACGATGGCTTCCACTCTCTGGGCCTCTTTTTAATTGGTCAGTCACTGACTTGGGAGTGACCGAACAGGAGCCGTGGTGGGAGGTGACGGGACTGCGCAATTTGAAATATCCCAACACCGAGGACTCGAAATAGGTGGACCTTGAAACAAGTGCGTCTTGAAATAAGCAAGAGTTTACTGTAATTACATTTTAAGACATATGGGCCGTTCATAAATTACTTTACCAATTTTAAAGATGAGTAACGTTTCCTGATGATAAATTATGAGAATTATGAGAAGTCAAAAAAAATTTGTTAAGAAAGACAATTCTTGTTATCATTGTAAAAATTTCGGACCAGACAAACGTTCCTCATATGAAAAAATTGTTGAGGTTACGCTCACAAGGCCTATTTTCTACTATTTTTAATTAAAACCTAATTCTTTTTGTTTAGAAAGCCTATTATTGTATTATTAGCTTCGAATATATCTCTTTTAGTTGAAAATTCTACTATTTGGCTGAAAATTTAATTATTGTGTAGAACCTTCAACTATTTTATTTAAAATTCGCTCTTTGGCTGATGATTTTTTAAATGATTCACCTCTTTGTTTAAATCTTGGTTGTCATTGTAAATGCAAAATTGAATTATTTTGTAGAAAATTTGCGAAATCGCAAAAAATCTTTGTTTCAAGGAAACTTCAGCGTTTTCTCGTTTTTCGCTTACATGTGAAATAAATGAATGAAATAAGAAAAGTCTAACTATTTTTTATTGAAACTGAATTCTTTTTATTAGAAAAGTCTACCATTATATTATTAGTACAGAATTTATGTCGTTAGGTAAAAAATTATACTATTTGCCTCAAAGTTGAATTATTTCCTTCTAAATTGAACTATTTTGTGTCAAATTAATTTTCTAAAATACTAATTTTTTAATTGAAAATTCATGCATTTTGTATAACATTATACTTTTTTGGTAGAAAATTAATCTTATTGGATGAAACTTAATATTTTAGTTAAAAATCAAACTGCTTTAAAATGATAATTTCTTTGTTTAAGATTGATCATTTTAGTTAAAAATGCATCTATTTCGTTGAAAATTAACCTAATTCTTGAAAATTAGTTTTTATATTGAAAGTCCATATTTTGGGTTGAAAATTATTGTTATCCACTTCAAAATTTAACTATTTTTTTTAAATTCATGATATTTGTCAAAAATTCAAATTGTCTTCGAAATTTAACAGTATTGTTGAAAATTAATTTTTAAAAAGATTAACCTCTTTTTTTGAAAATTTAAGTAAGTTTTTAAAAATTCGCTTCTGTTTGGTTGAAGATTAATTTCTTCATCTTCAAATTTAACCATTCCATATTTGGTTGAGAATTTAACAACAAGAAAAACTCATCAAACAAGAAAAATTATCAATTTAGTATAACATTAATTTTTTGATTAAAGAATAATCTTTTTGGCTGAAAATTCAAATGCTTAGCCTAAAATGAATCTGTTTGAATGAGGATTCCACGATTGTAGTGAAAGTTCATCTTTTTGTTTGAAATATTAACTACATGCTGTTAAAAATTTAATAGTTTTGTAGAAAATAGAGAATTTTTTGTTGGCTTTTTGCCTTCAAAATTCAAAATTTGTATCTAAATTCAAGTATATGGCGGAAAATTGATGTATTTTGTCTAACTTTTGTAATTTTGGGTATAAAGTGAATCTTCTTGCTTAAAAATAATCATTTTGACTCAAAATGCAACTGTTTCGTTTAAATTATATACTAATACATATTTCGTAGAAAATTAACTATTTTGTTGTTATTTAATATTTTGTTGAACATGTAACCGTTTTGTAGCAACTTCGTCTTTTTGGGTTGAAAATTAAATCTTTTGGTTAAAAATGAACTTTTTTGTTGAAAATTCATATTTTTCTTGAAAATACAAGTATTTTAGTACAAAATTCAACTATAGGGTTAAAAATTAAGCTTCATGACTATTGGATAGACAGTTAAATTTTTGTTTCAAAAATCATATTTTAGGATTGAAAATTCAACTGTTTTGCAGATAATTCATCTTTTTGTCTTTAAAACTAAAAATTTTGGCTTAAGATACATTTATTGTGATTAAGAAAATGTAATTTCAGATGGAAAATTAGGCTTTTTTCTGGAAAATGCATCTCTTTCGTAAAAATCTAACTATTGGGTTAAAAAATTGTTTTTGTTTGGTAAAAAATTATTTTCTTATCTGAAAATTTCGTTATATTCTATTTTTGGTTCAAAATGTATCCTTTCTAAGTTTGAAATTCAACTACAGTAGACTCTACGACACTTCTCGTTTCCCGATTTCTCCTTTGTTCGCTTGTCCTCACTCCTGGCCTTATGTCACGCACATACATACGCGGGCGGCTAAGCCTACAACGTCGAAAGCCGCTTGGCGCAGGAGAGAGGGTTATCTGACACTTCCTGTTCGCTTCTCCTACAGCCCCGAAAACTAGACGTGTCGTAGAGTCTACTGTATCGGGAAAAAATTCATTTTTTTTGTTGTAAAATACCACTTTGTGTATAAAAAATGTATCTTGTTTGTCAAAAAGTTATTTTTTGGTTCAGACTTAGAACTGTTATGTGAAAACTTTCATTTTTTAAAAATATAACCTGTTGAAAATTCCCGTCTTATATTAATTTTTTTTTTAATTGAAAATTCAACGATTTGGGTAAAATATATTTTTCCCACTAAAACTAGTGTTTCTTTTAAATTCGAATTCTTAACTTGAAACTTTAATTTTTGTGCTGAAAATTTGTCTTTTTGGGGAGAAAATTTTATCTTATATGTTGAAAATTCATTTATTTGGTACAGTATGCAACTGCTTTGTGTAAAATTTTTCATCTTCGGCTAAACTAAGTTGGCGAATATTTATTTCTTGAGTATTTTTTTAACTCATCTTTCTTATTTGGATGTTCAACTTTTTGGTGAATAATTATTCATCTTTTTTGTATAAATACGAAAAAAATTAGGAATGAAGGTGAAATCCGTGTGTGCCTAATCTAACAACTCATTTACCTTCGGGAGGTGGGGGGGGGGTTCCAGAAATAGCCCAAAATTGTCAACGAAGTTTATGCATGATCCCTTATTATTTCAAAGTATTATTTTTGGTACAATTTAAAAAAAAGCAATAAAGAATCTGATGTTTAAACCATGGAGGCAAAAGTTGTACAGTATAAAAAAATATTTGAAATATAAATAAAACTAAACTTTACCATGTGGTTTTCAGATTTCATTTAAAGAAGAGTTAATTAAAGAACTCAAATTTGTGATCCAGTTCAATCGATCAAGTAAGCCAGTTAGAAGAAGAGCACCTTCAAGAAGAAGTGGAATAAGTACAGCTGAGTGTACATCGATTGATACTTCAAACACTAATTTTGAAGACAGTGTATGTTAAAAAATCAGTCAAAGTAGGCGCCGCACACCTTTAGGTTGTTCCAAACTCCCCTTCTAATACTTTCCTTTTCTTATTTCCCCTCTCCTCCCATGAATTCCTCTACCCTCCTTCCCACTGATACCACTCCCCTAATTCCACCTCCCCTGCAAAAAAGTACGACGGACGTGCACTCAAAGGAAACTATAAGTCAGGGATGTTCCCGGAAAGAGCAAAAAGCGCACATCTGTGATTCGCCAATCCCCTCTCATACCGCCTAATGCAGAGAGCAAACGAGCGAGCGAGGACAAGACACGGCGAAGCGCTCGGGGAAGGGGAAAAGGAGCGAGGCAGGGAGCCGTTCTTTAAAAGTTAAGAAATTTAAATGAGATTAAAATCAAATTTAAAATCGTATTTAACGCCCAATAATCAGATCAATGGGCAGAATTCTTTTTTTTTGACAAAAATAAAAAATAAAAATGAGAAGGCAACCAACCAAATCCCCTTTCTTTTCACAAATGATTTTATACATTGTAGGATTTTTTTCTCGAAAAAAGCGGTCTTTACCGATAATATTTATACTCTTTATAGTATTTATACAAAAAATCAGACAAAATGGCCCCACCCTTTGCCCTGAATCTTATTTCTACGATTTTGCCTCTGGATACAATTTTGTAGAGAACTCGTACCAATTTAGCACGACCACCTTCACTCAGTTAGACATGATTGTAAATTGATGAAACTATTTAGCGAAGTTCCATCTTTTCTTTGTTAAAAACCAGTTGTACAAACAGCATTTTATTTATTTATTAATAGTATATTACTTTACTTATAGGATTAAGTTATTTTTATTTATGTTTAAACTAATATGCACATAAACCATTCTCGTTTATAATATTTATTGTTATAGATCTTTGTAATTTTATAATTTTCTTCTAAATAGAACTTGTAACTTATCAACAATGAAGTAAAGAAACGTTCTTTGAGACTGCAAACCGTAATTTTTATTTATAGCATAATAATTTGGACACGAGCGGCACTAAAAGTCCCTGCTGACTTTGAAACTTGACTACTCATTCAAAAATGAAGACGCTAATATAGATATTTCTGAACTTTCATACAAAAAATATACTAAATAGGTGTTTCAGTTAATAATGTCGATTTTGCTAAGAGATGGCATTACTAATACGTTTGGTGGTATAGACGCATGGCGTCGATCGGGTTTTGAAGGTTCGACATACGTCACCAAACGCCAGTTTGTTCTGGATTGTCATTTTGCAAAGAACATATTTTTTGAAAGCTTTGAAAATGTCGGATTACGCACCAGAAAAAACCGCTTTGCGGGGAAGCTTAATAACGTTCTTTCATTTGAAGAAAACGGCTGCTGAAAGTTATAGATGATTGGTTGAAGCTTACGGGAAAAATGTCATAATTCAAAAAACTTGTGAACAATGGTTTCAACGGTTTAAAACTGGTAACTTCGATATAGAAGACGAGAAGCTTTCAGGCTAGCCCACAAAATTTGAAGATGAAGATTTGTAAGCTTTATTGGATGAAGTCTCAAGGCAAACGTTGAAGCAAATGGCAAATGCATTGAATGTTGTCTAGTCCACAATTTCCGAACGTCTACACGCATTGGTTAAGATCCAGAAGGTAGGAAAATGGGTTCCATGTCAATTGAAAGACAGAGACATTGAAAGGCGTTAAACCATTGGTGAAATTCTGCTAGCTAGGCAGAAAAGAAAATGTTTCTTGCATCGAATTGTGACAGGTGATGAAAAGTGGATCTATTTTGACAACCCAAAGCAAAGAAAATCTTGGTTAGACCCAGGTCAGCCTTCAACGTCACGACCAGTACGCAATATACATGGAATGAAAGCTTTGCTGGGTATTTGATGGCACAATAGGGGAGCTGTGTATTACGAACTGCTGAAACCTGGTGAAACGATTACTGGAAAACGGTGCCGACAACAATTAATTAAATTAAAAAAAGCATTGAAGGAAAAACGAGCAGAATACGCGCAAAGACACGAGATTCATTTTTCAACATGAGAATGCACGGTCTCATGTTGCAAAACCAGTCCAAAACTATTTGGAAAACATTAAATGGGACATCTTACCCCACCCTCCGTATTCACCGGACTTGACCCCATCGGACTACCACTTATTCCGATCGATCCAGCATGGACTTTCAGAGAAAAATTTACAGTCTTACGAAGAAGTGAGAATTTGGCTCGATGAATGGTTAACCTCAAAAAATAAACAGTTCTTTTGGTAAGAAATCCAAGCACTGCCAGAAAGATGTGGAAAAGTTGTAGAAAACGATCGCCAATACTTTGATTATTAAGGTGATTCTTATTGTTCTGTAAACGAACGAACAAATTCTGTGAAAAAATCGACATTATTAACCAAAACACCCATTAGAAAGTTCGAAGTTTAAAAAAATTTAATAATTCGAATATTGTATCGTGACTTTAACTTGTGGCATGACCTAGGAAAGTTGTAGCAAACATCTCAAATTTATGCCAAACAGTCTTTGAAATCTTATCTTTAATTTAATAGAAAAAGTTTTAAAAATTTTTTTACGGGTTCCCGAGTTATAATTAAAAATGTCCAAACATATCTGTGTTTAATTCTATAGTCTACGATCATCGTTTTCGGCCGCAGCAGCCCAATCGAAAGCGCTGATCGCATCAACACAGATACGCTTGGACATTTTTAATCGTATCTCGGGAACCCGTAAAGATTTTTCAAGTATTTTTTTTTTGCTTAATTTAAAGATAAGATTTCAACGACTGTGTGGTATAAATTTCAGATTTTGGCTACAGGTTTCCCATATCTTGCCACAAGTTGAATTCGAGGTACAAAATACGAGAAATTCTTTGATTTTTGTTTAAAACTTCCAACGTACTATATTATCTTTGAAATATCAAAACATTTCTATTAGGGATCATTCGACGAGGAATTACATCATCTTTTCAATGGTTATTTTTAACAATTTGGCTTTTCTTGTTTGAAAGAGTTATCACGTTTCAAGGTCAGCACAAAGAATTATCGTTTCTAGAAGAACTATCTTAAAATCCGTTAAGAAATAGAGCTTGTAGAGGATTCTGAACAGTAAATTCATATTCGAAAATAAAATATACTTATGATTCGAAAATTATTTTAGAGTTTTTTAGTAATTTTACCCAGATCATTAAAGAAAAATTCCATATCTGTTAAGAATTACATAGACATTAGACAATTTTGAACAGTAAATACCAAATACGTCTAACTGCCTGTGGCGGAGAGATTTATAAGTTATTTGTCTGAATCTTAAATATAGAAAAATACTTGTATATTACTCAGAGCAGAAACTATTCAAAAAGCATATGAGATAATGGTTAATATTTTTATCTATTAGAATATTAATTACTTAGTTAGTGAACGAATTGTTCTATAAAGCAGTATCATCAGTAACAGAAAATGAGAATTCATGTTAGGACTCTAATCTTCCATTTAGCTGTTTTTCTTAATTCTATTGGTAAATATTTAATAGATAGATAGATTTATTTCTCCATTGTGTGTTTTTGCAAGCTTTTACAATATTTGGTGACCCTTCAATTACATATTATACTCAAATCTAAATTGCTATTACTTCATTCTAGTGGCGTCGCTAGCTCCGAGGGACCCCGTATACAAATTTCTTAAGGGGCCCTATTTCGTAGGAAAATAAACAAAATCTTCATTCATTAATGCTTATTTGAGGCCCCCGGGCCGTGGGGGCCCGCATCATTGATACGGCTGATACGGCAGAGGCTACGCGCCTGCTTCGTTCGATTTACATTTTAACTTAAATATAATTCTTCTTCCTCTCTCGCCTTCTTTTTGAAGTTCTTTGTTTATTCACAGAGAATGGAGCTCTTTAAGTGAGATGCCTAGATTTTACCTATCCCATTATTCTTATCTTCCTATGTTCCTTACCACTTTTTGTATCCGTTACATTAACTTGAGCTATCCAACTTTTCCCAATCCGACTGTATTTCCCCGTCTCCAATCTGTCTAAAACCTTTCTCAAGTTTTTCTCCCCAATTGGACGGTTCGAAATCCCTTGTAATTCCTCTTTTAGGCAAATTTTGGCCACCTACATTCCCCCATGTCCATGATTTCTAGTAAATATTTTCTTACTTCTGGATTTGTTCTTTTCCCTCCTACTTTTTCAAACTTATATTCCATATAAACTGCCTGCTTTTACCAATCTATTTATGGACATCCGTGCTTTTCCTACAATGTTTGGGATGTGTTTAGTATATACGTTCCTCCTGGCGAAAACCAAAATTCTAGATATTTAGAGCAGTCCACTATTTCCAGCTCTTCTCCTTCAATTCTAAAAAATTCTCCTGCCTTTTTCCCCCCACTTCCTAAATATCTTTACTCTGGCTTTATTAATATTGATTGCAAAATTGTTTTTTTACTTATTTTACTAATTCTTTCAACATTTCATTGAGGCCTTCGGCTGTATCTGCTATCACTTCTAAATCACCAGCAAATTTGATTCCGAATATTTTCCTTTGACCTATTACTGTTCCTTCTACGTTATTTTTTTCCCGCCCATCTTCGAGGTCTTCTGTAAAAATATTGTATAGAGTTGGGCTTAATGGGCAACCTTGCCTTATCCCTCTAGTTTTTTTAAAACTATCCAAAATAATTCCTTTCCCAGATATTATTTCATTCCTCGTTTTACTGAGAATTGCCCCAATCATCATCAACATTCTGCCTCTAATTCCCACATTCTGCAATTTGTCAATTAGATTTTTCCTATCACCTATATCGAAGGCTTTCTTAAAATCTTCAAAGGCCAAATAAAATTTCCAACTCTCCTATTTAAGTTTGTTTTTCATAACTGAATTGAGCACAAACATGTGGTCTCCAGTTCTCCTTTTTTCCTGAATCCGGCTTGACTTTCCCTATATAAACCTTGTCTTTATACCAATTCTCTAATTCCCACAATAAAAATAAAAGCCAAAATTTCATAACCAACAACTAGTAATGCCAACCCTCTATAATTTTCTGTTAATTCTTCGTCACCCCTTTTATGCAGCGGAAATATTATAGCTTTTTCCCAGCCTCTTGCTAGTCTCCCTTCCTTCAAGAAACCATGTAGTACCCGATGCATCTCCTCTGTCCCTACTTTTGGCAATCAGCTTAAAATTAGACTGTAATTCGGCCTTCTTCAGATGATTTCTACTTCTTTAGCCTCTTAATTTCGATTTCGGCTTCTTTTGGGTCTTCTTGTCCCTAAAGAAGCTTCATCAAATGCTCTTTCCATTCCATCTATGTAATTTCCTTACCTTAATTTTTTTCTTTCTTTTAGGTCTTAGTTCGCCTATAGCTTTCCAAAAATCTCCCATATTCCGACTTTCTTGTACTTTTTCCCATTTAGAATCTATTTGATTCCTAATCTTATTCGCTGTAAGTGTTTTTAAAAGCTTTTTTGATGCCTTAAATTTCTGTTTTTCTTTCTCGCTCTTTGATTTAAAATATGCTTTTAGCTCATCCCAAACAACTTTTTTCTGTCTATCACATTCGTCTAATTCAGCTAAATTCATTTTTGTTTTCCAATCCCTTCCCCTACTCCTAGTCCGACTTTTTTGGACATTCCGCATTCTTACGCAGCCTTTTCTTATGTTAGTGTTGATTCTTTCCCATTTATCCTCTAAACCGAATTCCTCCTCTGTATCTAATGCTTTCCATAAGGTTTTCATTAGGTCCTTAAATTCCATTACATATTAAATCTCCTAAAGCTTAACAAACTTTTGCTGTTCCTAAGTTATTATATACAGATATAAAGCTTGTTTTCGCCGCTTAACTCCTAGTAAATCGCCTCTTATACGAAATAAAAATTAATTCATCAAGATCATTAAAATGAATGTTGGCTCATATATTGTTCTAATTCCAATTAT
>JAWWLR010000003.1:1377879-1388661 GCA_035041075.1 Acraspis erinacei
AAATTGTATAGCCATCCCACTGGTCGATGGCATGTGACTAAGGTAAATTGGCGGCCATAAATGTACAGTCTGAAATGCCTCACTGCAAAAACAATAGCTAATAATTATTTTTGGATAGTTGAGTAATTCAACTCGGCTGACTGAAGAACTCGCGATGCAAAAGATATCGGAAGGTCCTGTTCTATTCGAGCTTGACTGCGAATTGCTCCTAGTGCTAGGTTAGATGCATCAGTTGTTACCAGAAAAGGTTTGGAGAAATCTGAATATTGCTGTATGTGTTCAGAACAGATGGCACCTCGAAGATCTTGTAATGATTTTTTTCATCTTCTTCCCATTTAAAAAGTAGAGTGTCACCCTGCAAAGCATCTCCTATCGTATTATTCTGGAAACCCTGAATTGCGTACAGCAAGAGGGAGCAGGGGCTAGATATATTTTCTTACGGTTCGATAGGACAAAATGGTATAGATGCAATTAGTGAAAAGTGAGCCCTTAAAGATTCTTAGAAATTAATCATTCAGTTAGTTGAGGTGTTAACTGATTTAGTAGTGTAATTCTCACAAAAAAGTGGTCTAAATATTACATGTGATTCGGCTACCCTTACAGATTTTACGCCGCTGAATCCGAAACCGGCCTCAGAATTTCCCCTAGACCCCATAATTTTCCCTTGGCCTAGGGAAAAAGTGTAAAGTGTTGGATGATGCAGGCTCTATAAAGTAATATTTATCTACGCAAAAGTTAATAAAGCAATGTAGTTTCTACGTATTTGGAGTCGCTAAGTTCGAATCCAACATTAGAATTTTTCTACAGTACCTTAGAATTCCCCTAGCCTTGGGTGAACAGCGTAAAACTCAGCAAAACTTGAGGTTTCCCATAGATTTTTTTGCTCGAAAAGGCTGATATCTTCCCGTATTTTGGGTTGCTAAATTCACATCTTACAAAAGAATTTTTCTATAGTGCCTCAGAATTCTCTTAGCCTAGGAGAAAAAGTGAAACAGAGCAAAACTTTAGGTTTCACATCTGGCATCAGAATTATTCTACATTGCTTCAGAATTCACGCAGCCTAGGGGAAAGTGCGGAACACTGAGAAGTGGAACATTGAGATTGGAACTCAATGTTTTGCTCTTTCCCCTACGCTGTGTGAATTCTGATGCATTGTAGAATAATTGTGATACCAGATTTTAACTCAGATACTCGAAATACGGAAAGACACCAGCTTTCCCATGCAAAAATAAAACCTCCGTGAAACCATTAGTTTTTCTCACTTTTTTATTTTTCCCGTAGGCTAGGGGAATTCTGAGGTGCGATTTCAGGTGGGAATTCAGAATACGAAAAGATATCAGCTTTTCTGTACAAAAATGATGCCTTTGTGAAACTTCGAGATTTGCTCACTTTTTCCCCTGTACTACGGGAATTGTGAGGCACAATATAGAAAAATTCTTATGCCAGATATGAATCCAGCAACTCAAAATATGAATGATATCAGCTTTTTCTAGTAAAAATAAAACCTCCGTGAAACCCTGAGTTTTTCTGAGTTTTACACTATTTACCCTAGGCTAGGGGAATTCTCAGGCCCTGTAGACAAATTCTAATGTTGGATTCGAACTTAGAGCCTCGAAATACGTAGAAACCAAATTGTTTTTTAACTTTTCGAGTATAATTATAACTTTACGGAGCCTGAAACTTCCAAGATTTTACCATTTTTCCCTAGACTAGGGGAAAAGTGTGCAGTCTAGGGGAAGATCTGAGGTCGGCTTCGGATTCAGCAGCTCAATACCCATAAGGATAGTCTATTCACATGTCAAGTTCAGTCCAATTTTTTGTTGTGGGCCTGTGTTATAATAATAAAAAATTCTATAAAAACAGAAAACGTAAAAAACAGAAAATTCAAATTTGTAATTAATTTTAAACATTCAACTATTTTGTGGAAAATTCACGTATTTTGTTAAATTAAATTATTTTTTTTTAATTAAATTATATAATGTTTGTTTAAACACCTATCTTCTTTGGTTGGAAATTTTACTATTTGTTTGAAAATTTATGTATTTTTTGTAACCTTTGTGTTTTGTGGTGACTTATACGCCGTTTTAGTTGAAAATTTATTTATTTGGTTGAAAATAAGTATTTTTTTCATTAAAAATTAATTTTTTCAACTATAAATTTAACGAAATTTGCTTTCGACATTTTTTATATGAATTTAATCTATTTGGTAGAACAATAATTTTTGTATGTAAATTTAACTGTTTCGTTGAAAATTTATTTTATTTACCTGTAAACTTATTTCTTTAACTGCTTGATAATAGAACCGATTTTTTTTTAAATTTGCTTTTTTTCTTGAAAACGAATTTTTGTAATAAAAATATAGCTATTCAATTTTGTCTAGAGAATTGTAGAAAATTGGGTTTTTTAAAATTAAAATTCATATTTTGGTATTGAAAAGTCAATTGCAATCTGTTTTTGATGAAAATTCAATTTTTTTGTTCTTGAAAATGTTTTTTTAATTTAAAAATTCACCTGTTTTTAGTAGAAAGTTCTTATTTCTTGGATAAAAGTAGAACTATTTGATTAAAAATCAATTTCCCTTGCTTTAGGATTCAGCTATATTGTTTGAAAAATTTGGTTGAACTACTTTTTAAGAAATCATTTATTTTCTTCAAGATGCATAATTTTAGATTTCGAAGAAAAAAATGGAGGTTCATAGGAAAATTTAAAATGATTTTTTATTTTGAATAATTAAGTTCAGGAGAATATGCAAAATAATTTCAAAAAATATAAAAAATTATCTCGCAGATTTGAAAACATTTTTTAATTTTGTAAGATTTATTAAAAGTCCTAGGAAAATTTGTATTCATTAAAAAGATATGTAAAATTTTTGAAAAACTTCCAAACAAAATTAAAAATTTCAAAAGTTTCCAAAAATTATAACATAACCTGCAGATTTCTGAAGATTTTGAAATAAAATTTAAAATTTTTTTTAAAAGATTTTGAAATGTTTGAAGATAATAAAAAAATGTCCCAATAACTCCTGAGAAAGTTTTAAGTTTTTTGAAAAGTGCTCAACATTGAAAATTTGTAATCTTTTGTAATTTGAAGTTCAGTTTTTATAAATTCAAATGAAAAAATGTTCAGGTTCGATAGTTTGAATCTAAATGTCAATGTCTGTTAAAAATTTTTGTCAACCGCGAATTTTTTCCCTCGATTATATTTTTATTATTTGTTTTCGCATTTAGGACAAGGAAAGTTCTTTGTTTTAAGGCAATAGTGTCTGGTTCCAATAAACATTATTCTTTCATTTAAAATGATTTTTTTTTCATTTTAAAGTTATCTATGGCTGCATGAAAAAAGTTCTTTTAAGGAAATGGGTTCTTTAATTCGTGACGATTTTTTTATATTCTGCTTGGTTAAAATACCTGAATTTATTTATGACTGTATATTATGTTAAATTAAAGCAGTTGATAGAGTTAGAAAACATGAGAAATGGAAAAGCTTAATAAGCGAACGCGATGGCGCAATATTCTTAACTTTATTTAAAAAATAAGACGGTAATATATTAATATTACTCAATAGACTATGTCACCTCTGCTAACATTGATAAATCTTAGTACAAGTAGTAGTTAAAAATCGCTGTTTCGAATAATGGAAAAATGAAAATTATTTACACACTTAATCAATATTAGCTCAGTTTAGTTATGATACAAATAATCTCTTTAATATTTTTATTTAGATAGACCAAATGTCCTTTTAATGATGCTATCATTGAAAAACCTAAGACAGCAATGAATTTTACTTTTAAAATAAGCGAAATCTAGCCCTCTTGAAAATCACAGGTTATAGAGGAATAAAATTTAAGATTTCTTAAATGCATAAAGAATATTTAACTAGATAGAAAACGATAAAACAAGTAGATCTTTATGGGTATAAAATATTAAGAAAACGTGTAGAAAAAACGACTTGGAAAACAGGAAAAATCCAAGTTTTTCTTGATTTAATTCAAATTTAGTGAAAGCACTAAGAATTTATTTAAAAAATCAAATTAAAATCTTTTAATTTTTAAATTTATAGACAAATTTGATTAAGGAAAATCTCTTTATAGGTATCTCTTCTCACGAGTGTTAACAGCATGCTGTAATAAAATTTGGTAGGGTATGGCATAAAAGCATATTTGGATTTATTGATATTTGAATGTATTGATAGATGGAATAATCCCAATAGCCTCAGGAAAATTACAGAGGTTTAAAAGTACATTGTATTTCCTATATTTATAATAATAAACTAAACGAAGGGCTTATAATATGATGTGTAATATATATTATAGGGCTGAGTTCGTATGTACTGATTCTGTGAAGAGTTCTATACTCTATTCCCCGAAATAATATCCTACAGACGAACCAACTTACGTCCCAAAGAAGCACGCTCCCTAAGTGTCATAAAAAATGGATTGCCTGCTTCAATATTGGACACTTTCCTCCAGACAACTCTTACTTTAAAAGTATCTCCGCTCAACCATGTAAAGATGCGCGTGCGCAGGTCTCGGGGAATAGAGTATATAGCATCATGAGAACAGGCAAACGCTCTATTTAGGCCATAACAAATGTTATATACTCTATTCCCCGAGAAAATAACCTGCAGACGCGCATCTTCACGTATTTCAGCGAAGATACTGCCAAAGAAGGAGTTTCCTGGATGAAAGTATTTAATATTGAAGCAGGAAATAAATTTTTTATCAAGTCCAGGGCATCAGATCCCGGAGGATGGTAGATGCAAAGCCTTTTCCAATTTAGATGCAGTCAGACTCCACAGGTACGAGAGGTTCAAGAAGTGGAATCTCCAAAGACCAGACCGTGAAAGGGGCTCCCACTCCTGCGACACATAGATGCAATTCGCCATCGATGCGCAAATTTCGAAAAAGGTGAGGGTATAGGGGAAAAATTCCGCACGCTCCTTTAGAGTTAAGACGCTCGTATCTGTGGAGCGCTCGTACCTTTAAGGCTCCTACCTTCGAAGTCCGAGCGTATTTCAGAAATCTTTTGTGACACGCTTCTGTAAGTTTGATACGCTCATTGAGATTAGAGGTCCAAAAACAACAGAGAAATATTCCAGCTTAGATCGCTTCAAGACTTAAAATAATGTTATAAATTGTTGAAATGTTTCTAATCTTTTACGTATTCTAAATAAAAATCCTTTATTTTTATTATTATTATTATTTATGAAATAGCCAGGACCAGAATCCCCTTGGCTGCTGGCATTGAGGTTGACGTTGTTTTTGTGGCGGTAACGGTGGCATTTTGCCTTTTACACCATATTCTTCTTTTATACGCTCATCAATTATCTGACGAGTTCCGGATTTTACTATAAACATATTGCCGTCTGCATTATACATTCCAAGTACAGGCCCGTCATCGACGAGTCCATCTCCAACGATCTCAAAACCTTTAAGTAACATATTTACGTCACCAAGGACTCGTTCCATCCGACCATTTGCGACTCTCTTGAAAATATTATTGTGTGAATGCAGTGTTAGAGGAAATGCCGTGTCAGGAGGAGGTATGTACGCGGTTGTGACCCGTCTACCACTACTCGAACTGGAGGAAACTAAAACATCGGGAGAATGTTTTCACTTTAAATAAATCTTTTAGTTATCGGAGCTCCTATAAAGGATGTCACAGTTTTTTGGCGAATTTTCGACCCCCTCCCCCCCCCCCCATTGTCATATTTTCACAATAGGATTCTGTGAAATTGCCACAGACTGTCATAAATCGGCTGCCCTCCCCTCGTAAACTGTAACATCCTTTTTGGAAGTTCCCTAAGGGGTCTTACTTAAATTATCTAACGGATTATGGACCCGTTACCCGCAACACCTGTAGCGAACCGTAACAAAATACAGTGAAACTCTTAGACTGTGCTGCTTTTGTGGCCGACGGTGGGCGGGAACATACCCGAGAGAGTTCTGTTACAGATTTAAACGCTTTTGTGTTTTCACGGATCAGTAACGACAGCACATCCACACAACATTTTTGCTTTTAAGATAATACATTCTTTGTCGGGTGAAAACATTATTTTCCAAATTCGCTTATTTTTCCTTTACCATTTTTCCATTTTCCCTGACCTTTAAAATTCAAATGCTAACATTATAATATTGTAATATTTTTAACATAGGATCTTTTTTAAACGGAATAAAAACATATTCCAAATACAAATTAAAAAGTGTCAGATGAAAAATGATCACCTGAATTAATGCATCTTCAAGCCAAAAAAACAAATTTTCTCAACAGAAAATGAATTTTCTACCAAAAAATGTAAATTTTGAGCAAAAAAATTAATTTTCCATAAAATAGTTTAATTCACAATTAAAGAGATAAACTTCCGTTAAAAAAACAAACAATTTTTCGAGCATTAGTATAATTCTCACCCACGCAGTTAAATTTTCAATTATCATAAAAATGTCCAATTCTCCTAAAATAAACAAACAAAGTTATTGAGTCCTCAAGAAAAGGAGATTAAGTTTTAATCTGCAACACCAAAATTTTGCTTTTTGTCCAAAAAAGATGCAATTTCTACTAAAATAGATACATTTTCAAATTAAAAAGGCAAATTTTCATCAAAATAATTAAATTTTCATCAAAAAAAGATTCCAGTTGACTTTTTGAAAGCAAAGTAGTACAAAAATGTATTCGTTACCTTCGATACTTTCTTTAACTGAAAATTAAGGTATTCTATATTTTTCTGCACTTTGATCTTTTTTAATAAAAAATTCATCTATTTTCTTCAAAATTGGTCCTTTTTCTGAAAAATTAAATTTTCTGGATGAAAATTCCTATGTTTAGTTGAAAAATACTTTTTGTAAAGTGAAATTTAATTTTTCAAACTAAAAATTTAAATAAATTTTTTTTCGAATTTTTTTCAGACAAAAATTTTTTGACCAAAATTTCATGTTTTTGGTTGAAAATTTAAGTAGTTAAATGAAAATTTGCCTTATTTGCTTGAAAAATTATTTCTCTAACTGAAAATTGCCCTTTTCTACTTTTATTTAAGAATGTATCTAATTTTTAGTAGAAAAATATAAAATTCTTGGTGTGACAAATTTTTTTATCACTTATATCCTCTCTCGCCTATATCTCTGCATAGGTCTCACATATAGCCACTTGGCATCCACATATCTCGTAATACCACGTGACAATCTAGCCAATCAGAGAGGTGCGTGGCCATTTCCCCTTCGCTGAGTAGGATTGGCGAGATCCCCTCCCGAAAGGATATAAGTGAATGTTTACGTTTTCGGACGGCGGATAAAAGCGTGGTTGCAGTTTATATAATATCTACCATGCTTTCTTCATTTATGCTGTTCAATTTAAATCTAAGGACCAGCTGGCACAATTACGAATCTGAGTTTTCTAAAATGACTTAGAGTCACTTTCAAAATAATTGATTAAAGCAACAATTAGTGACCATTTTTTTTCTACAAATAATAATAGATATGATCCTAATATTACCAAAAAAGCTTTTTGCATAAATCGTAACTTCTTTTACATAGCAAGTAAGTATAAATTCTGATCAAGCTGCAAGTAAAAATTTACCTAAATTTATAGATAATTATATATTTACCAATAGAATGGACCTGAACGGCTAAAATGAAGACCAAAATACCAACGATATTCATTTTGGCGAGATATCGTGTTTGAACTATAAATTAATATTTAATAAAAATAATATTGCATGCACTAGTCGCTCCCTTATTCGCCCTAATAAAATTTTATACTGTTTCTGAGATAGTTCCAAGATAAGAAGCTTATTCTTCTAAAATATTTGTTTTTGCGCAATCTGTTTCACACTTCGTGTGTCGCAGGCATTTTAACTACCTTATAAATTTCTAACAACGTCTACTCATGTTTATCTTTAAAGCTGATAAACTAAAGGACCAAGTCTGAATTAAAAAACTAACCTGTTTCGACCGAAATGAGAGTTTCTTCTTCGTTTTTGATTTAATTATTTAAACAAATAGAGACGCTTCATAAAATTACACCATGTTACTCTCTATACTTGAAATAGTTAAAAAGTGAGAGAAAATAATCTGCCAGTTAAAAGTAAAAAAAAATATTTTTGTTTATTAAATGTGATTGTCTGTTACTACGCGAAAATTTTTAAATTAAAATTAAAATTCATTACAGGGATGCTTTTCATGTATTTTTTTATCTAGCGGCTTTTACTGCCGTGCCAACTTGGCAGTATATTATAGCACGTCAGTTTGAACATCATTTTTTACATGGCAAAACATTAAGGCTGCTGGGGACATGTTGAGTCTCACGCAATCGAAGGCTCAATTTTTTGCCAGATTTTCATCCGAATTCTCTATTTCGCCTATCCGTTCCTTACGACCTTGCCTACTCATGAGCCTCAGGTGCATAGAAACCAGATCGACACAATTCTGGTGAATCAGGACACTTAAACTCGTCGAGTTACGCTGCCTGTTTCCTCGGATAAAAGTAGTCAGGCGATAGCAGCGTATCTCGTTTCTCCATCTTTCTTTCTCACTATATCTCGCCCTCTTTCTTTCGCTTTCTCTTCTTCGCTGTCTCTAAGTTACGCGTCAAAACGTCTGCCTAACGCATTGCTAATGTTAAAATCCGGTTTTAATCTTATTCTATATAATAGTTAAAACATTATCATATTTATGTCGCAGGGCATGATTTATAGATACTTACGTGCGTATATGTATGACTGAAGTCTTTAGAAACTTTTCCCACATCGGCTCTTTGAGAGAATCATCACTCTAACGGCTCCTCCGGTCTTCTTTAGGGCCTCTTTAGGATCACGATCTTGTACCTTTGGGTACTTGATCGGAGTTGAGGTTAGAAGTTAACTTGCGATGCCCATACCCGGGTTTTATCCTCATTGATTTCCTAGCTCTCACTTCTGAGGGGACTTAGCGTCCCACCTTTGGAACCCATTAAGATTAACTACTTTGGTACTTTATTCATTTTGAGGTTAGACACTGACTTGCGATGTCCCTTTGGGCGCCCTCCTCTTTGCGTTTTCAACATTCAATTCTTGGGGGACTCAGCGACCCACGGATTGGACTCAACTCCCGTCAGAAAGAACAGGGATTTCGGGAACGTGAATATTTCACATTTTTGCCAGTATTATAGAGACTACTGATACTGATAGAGCCAGCCGCTGCTTCTCAAAGACGCCACCACCGGCCAAGCGCACTCAACGTGTAGTTTTAGACTTTGAGTTACCCGTCACCTAAAAACCTCCGCCACCTTCTCCAAGCAAATGTCCGGCGTATCTTTTGGATAATCGGAAGAACACTCACTCTATATACCCGGTATTAAAACATCGCCCTGGTGTTCACGTCAGAAGCACTAGCCTATCCAGGGAATATTAAAGGGCACCCGAACATATTCCTTGATCGACAGGAACGGGAGTTCGTGGATTTCTTGAAATGTTGATGGACCTAGCACGTGGACATTACATCCTTAATTGGAGTTTCTCTTTACTATTGTTATCTTCGATTTCTATGCCTTCTCCGACTTCTTCTTACTCTTGTCTCTCATCGCTGTCTTCGTCTTCCTGTAATTTCACGTTTTCTGTCGCAGGCAACTAAATGTCCCTCTATGAAGCTAACTCTTCCGGCACTTCCACAGCTTTCAATTGCTTTTGCATTTCTGCTGGTGTTAATGCTGGGAAATAATTATGATTTTCTGGAGCGATATTGATTAAATGCAGTTCGTCCTTGTATTCTGCAGAGCAATTTCTCTGCTGAATCTGTATTGCATATCCTTGTGTACAATTAAAAATGAGGATAAGGTACAATCATATCTTCGGAAATTTCCAAAAGTCCATTCACCAGTTTCACGGTCCTTTGTACACTTTGCGTGTGACATGGGAATCTCGAAAACTGACGTGATAAAGTTTGATCTTGGCCGACAACAAGCTTTTCTAACTGCTCATTAGAAATATCCATGAGCAAGGGTGGTTCCGTGATTTTTTCGGTTGTCTAGTCAATTATGTCAAAATACTCAGCAGCGTCAAAATTTATCTTAGGAATCTTGAAGAATCGAATTCCAGGACTTTCGACCTCTCCAGTTTTTTTGGACGTCCTCGCCCCCCGCCTCGCAACCTGAATTCTACTGTATGCCAACTGTCTGATGTGCTGTCATTCATCTGTCAGCATGCTCAAAGGTAGATTTTCAGGATGAGCGTAGTACGCGTTGTGTTCAATGACGGGATCAATGACAGCTTTCAATTCGTTAGATAGATACCTACAGAGAACGATCATTTTATGAACATGTCGAGCTCCGTCTGTTATAAATGGTCTAGTTTTTATGGCAAACCATATTAGAACGTACACTTTGACGAGGAACGTCACTAGGGTGATGAGGTTTGCAGAAGGTTTTGGATTGGATATCAAATCTCGGAAGACTCTATTACATGTTGTTAACTAGCGTGAGTGATTGAGATTTCCAGGTTCCATTTCAGCCAAATCCTCAGGACAATCGCCACGTATGATAGCATTGGTGATTCGGTACACATATTTCCGATCGGTACTTAGAACCTTCTCATAAACATCTGGTATTTCAGAGTTGATTCTTTGAAATCTTATAACAGGACGTCTTTCACGAGTTGCAATGTCTTTGCCAATAGGACCAGAGAAAGCTGTGGTTCCTGAAGTTGGGCCATCCAAATATTGGAATAAATGCCGGAATGGAAGCTCATGACCATGAAGTAAACACAGATAACATTGAAATCTTTCTCGATTTTCATTTCTAATAGACGGATTGCGCCACC
>JAWWLR010000003.1:1411880-1424282 GCA_035041075.1 Acraspis erinacei
ACTCCAGATTTAGTCCCTCTTTGAGTCTAAACGTAGGAGTCCTCTCCGCTAACCAGTCTCTCGACCAGACATCCGCGGCCTCAATGACGATGGCCCCCGACCTAATAAAGATGTCGTTGAACCTGGTAGCCCTCCCCTCGCGGGGTAACGCGTCAATCTCCTTAGAGATTTCCTCCCTCAACCTGTCCAGATCATCAAAATCTAGACGGATTTCAGGATAACCCGATGCAACGACAACTCTCACCAGGGCGTTGTTAGCCATCTGCTCGAAAGTAAGGCCCTGTGTACCCAGAGCCTTCTGCCGTTTCAGCTCCCTTTTGGGGGGGTTTCACTGGAGCCCTTTTTCCTCTTGCCCATAGGATCAGCCTGAGGAGTTGCAGCAGCGTACGGATCCAGCAGCCTCGTTGTCTTGACTGCTTTTTGAGAGACGCGACTGGCGCGCTCTCTTCTTCTGAGCGCCGCAACGACGCTTCTTCCATACGGAGAGCACCGTTAGCTGCTCTTCGATAGTGACAACAGAGTTGTCATCAACCTCATTGGTTCTCACCGCTTCCAGTGGATTGCCCCCTGCGAGGCCTTCCACTTTCTGCGGTGGTTTGGAAGAGGGCCCCGGAACCGAGCCCTCATTGTTTTTTAAATTAGTATTCTTTTTGTAGACATAAAAGTACCACGGGCAGCTAGGGAAAAAGAAAATGCCCCCTGCAGAGCCCCGAATGCAGGGGGCAGATCTAAATACTATGGGATTCCACCTGGTGTTCCAAAGTCCCCGTTAAGACAACTCCTTTATGACCTCACCCTGTCCGCCTCTACTGAGGGGGGCAAGCCGGGGTGTTCAAGGATTTGTTGATCCTGGTGCCATGCAGCCCTCGACACGGCGATCACATCTTGGCTTCGGGAGCATTAGAACTCGCGCCCTCGAGGATGGGATTTTGCCCATGAGATTTTGCCAGTACTCCCTGGAAGAACAACTCCTTAGTTTAGATCCCACCTACCAGAATCCGTCATATCCCCAGAGTAGCTACACCTCGTGGTGCACTCCCTCGGGTTCACCTATTCCGGACTAAGTCCATAGAGACCCGTAAGCTCCCCCACCAGCTAGGTCGATAGATTGAAATTCGAAAAAATGGATTATTCTAATCTTAATTTATAAAGGTGAAATATTTATTTTTTCAAATAATCATTATGTTTACAAATTGCCGTATATGATAAATCTCGTATTTTGAGCCTTACAGAAATTTCCATTCAAACCAATTTTTTTTTCTTCTGCATGTCTAAATTTAAAAAAATGGATATTTATATTCATTTATAAATGTCAAATATTTAATTTTTCAAACAATGATTATGAGAAGAAATTACCGTGTACGATAAATCTCGCATTTTTATCTTCACAAAAATTTCCATTTTAGGAGTAAATATTTGGTATGATTACTCAGAAATCA
The DNA here is from genome assembly GCA_035041075.1 of Acraspis erinacei. NCBI lineage: Eukaryota > Metazoa > Arthropoda > Insecta > Hymenoptera > Cynipidae > Acraspis > Acraspis erinacei. The sequence continues at coordinate 1,413,320 of JAWWLR010000003.1, forward strand.
TGTAATATTTATTCGTGTCCTTGGTATAGATTTAGAGGGTATGAGCTGCACTCTTGTTTTTAAATTTATATAAATTTTAAGAATATTTTACTTGATATGGCGATGCGTTGAATGCAAGGTTTCGAAACGATGATTTTGCTGAAAACCCGTAAGACTTTAAAGCTGCATGCATAACTTTAGATAACTTTGAAATAGGGTGTTGTAAATCCGTATAAAGTTTTCAATGATTGTTATTTTAAATTTATATAATTAGTTTCTCTATAGATAATCAAAACAAAATTCTCTACAGCGGAATCATTTCTTGAATTTCATAATTAATGTCTTTTTACAATAGATTGTCATCAATATCATCAATAGTAATATTAATGTCTTCGTTCATATCATCTATCAAAAGTGTAATTAGCAAGAGTCTAGTGTTAATGAAATTTTCCTTAGTATTATTCTTCGCTGTTTATTCTACTTTTTGTGTTATTCTGACTTACTTTTCAGCTTTCTTTTTAGTCGATACATATTCTGTTCAGGAAGAAGTGTTTCAAATAAAGTTTTTTGCCGTTCTCCGCAGATATGTTCTAATTCTCTTTTGCATCTTTGTTTTCCCAAAAACTTGTATCTTGCAATTTGAGAGTTTAGACGGTTCAATGTGCCCTTAACTAGGCTTAGTTTTTCTTTCGCGTGCATGCAGTTCCGCACGCTCGTTCTGCCCAAATTGAGGTCGGGCCTATTATTTACAAACTTCTGTTCCATTGTTGTTAAAGGTATACCTATGATTAATCTTGATTCTTCGTGGTGAAGATGAATGTTGTTGATCTCTTCTACTCAAATCGAAGTTTTTTTAGAAAGATAGAAAATCTTCATTAAGACCCGCTGCCTAGGGTCTATCTCGGTAAATATCAGGCTATATTGTGTCGCATTCCTACCGACTAGAACCCCCCATTTTCGCGTACCAAACTACAACCCCGTAGCCGATTTTGTATTACTGCACGTTAGCAGCTTATAAGCACCAATGTCGCTAATAGGGGGCTCGTCGGCCTTCGACATCTTGGTTGGCATTGATCAACTTTCCAATTATTTGTTTCGCGTTGTGGGTAGAGGATTCACTTTCTATTGCCTCTCTCCCCTTTCCTTCTTTCCTTCTTCTTTGTACACAAGATACTTTCCACAAAAATTGCCTCCGCATCCCACTTTTTATGTTTTTGCAGTCTCATTCCCACAATTTTCTCTAGAGTCATCCTTTCACCGCTTAATGTCTCCAGTGCTCTTCTAGATTTAATCCATCTGTCCTTCTTACTATTCCTTCGATAAGGATAATTGTTGAAATGAAAAAAACATCAGGAATGGTTTGAGGTGAAAATGTACCTCCCAATGTGCCCTACTTATCTACTCCTTGACTCCCAGGATTAGCTTAGCACTGCAACTGCGGACATCTCTGCTCTTTACTCTCTCTTCACAAATTGCTATTGGGCCTTCTCTTACTTGATTTCTGACTCAGCGCTTATTTTTTTATCCCTTTCATCATACATTTGTTTCCGCCCCTGTGCCAGGAGTTCGATAGAAATGATCCCCGGTACCATCATTACCGTCCTTCTGGAGACTGTTCTGTAAGAAAATGCCACTCGCGGAGCGCCTCTTCATTGAACCAAAGCTAGTTTTTTTCGGTTATTATCTACCTTAATTGAATCTGCCCATATTTCAACTTAGTGAACAACATAGTGGAGTGCATAAAATTCATACGGGCTTTCCGCATGCTTATTCTGGTTCCAGATGTTTTGACCATTGGCCTTTAAATTTCAAGGTCATAGTTCAAGGTCATATTCAGCCAACCAGTAACCAGTTTGCCTCAAATCGGTCTAACTTCAGATCTATCATCTTCTTCGTGCCTCGAAAATATTACGGCAGCAATCATTAGGATGCCATAAGCCACATTCCGAAGACCTGATCCAAGGGCCAATTCTTGTGACACACTCGTGGTGACCTGCTTGCTTATGAGACCTTCTGTTGCGTCGAATATCAACTCTTTGTCACTCAAGCAGTATTCTCATCAAGTATGCATCAGTATTCTTATCAGTATTCTCTCATCAAGCAGCACCATTAGCTCGAAATTTCACCTTGCACTGAACGCAACATGCGTTAAAAATATTTAAGAGGACTTATGGGCATTCCTTTCAAATTGCCTTGATGACGTCATTGGGTATACCATCGAGGCTAGGCGTATTTTTATTGTCTAGCTGAAACTCAGTGTGCTCTCTTTTTCATGCTTGGACACAAAACCTTGATAATACCATCGATTCTTTGCAGATAGTTTGCTTCTTCCGGCTTTAATCTTCCAGTCCTGTCCATGAGAATCTGATAGGCTCTTCCATATTTATTAGAACGTATCCAGCGTTTGTACGAAAATGTTCTTCCAATTTTTTGGTTTTTTAAGCTTTGCGTCTTAATTTCAGACACTACTTCCCGAACTGAGCCATTTCCTCATTCAACCAATATGCTGTTTTATGCACAAACGAAGTTGTTCTGTAGTTTTTCTGATTTGTGAGTTCTTATATCGTGAAAGATTTAGGATAGTGCTGCCTACTGTAATTGATTGTGGTGCACTGATGGTGCCTATTATTGTAAAAAAAACAGGAAAATTAGTAAGTGATGGGCGAAAAATTATATTATTGGTGAGTCAGTGATTCGTCTCCTGTACCATATAATGTGAAATTTTTAAAGCTAAGAAAACGTGAAATGTGAAATTGAAGATCCAATCGTTTAAGTGCAATGCTTTAGTTTGTTACTTCCCTAAAATTTCTAAACACATGGTATTTGGAATTTTTCTCTAGGCTTGGAAAATGGATCACGTGATAAATTCTGGAACTTATTGATTTCTGCGTAGTGAAAAGTGCGCTATGGGCCTCACCAGCTGATGGCTTGTTATACATACTGGGTCTCACTGCATGTTTTACATGCTCGAAGTGTGTATTGACATTTGACTGCAAATTTACAAAACACCAATGTTCGTGATGAGTCAAACAACTTCCTCAGGTGAAACTTGCATGTACAACTTTTTTAACAGGAAATGAAAAATAATTGTCTGGAACTTATTGATTTCTGTGTAGTGAAAAGTGCGCTATTGGCCTCACCAGCTGACGGCTTGTTATGCATACTGGGCCTCACTGCACGTTTTACATGCTCGAAGTGTGTATTGACATTGAACTGCAAATTTACAAAACAGCAATGTTCACGATGAGTCAAACAACTTCCTCAGGTGAAACTCGCATGTACAACTTTTTTCACAGGAAATGAAAAATGATTGTTGTCATTATATTTCATGTGGTGGCACAAAATATGAAATAAACTATCGAATCCTCCACTGCTATATTTGACACTCGATTTGATTAGTTGGATGGAAAGTTGTAGGGTATAAAAACTCGTGTATATATCCTGGAAGATGAAATGATTAATGTTCACGCTACAAGAATAACTTTAATGTTAATACTTCTTTAATGTTAATATCTTCTTGCACACAAATCTCTGAAGTAGTACTTAGGTATACGAATTGGTAAATATTCCCAGAATCCCACAATACCGAGGCCAATCAAAATTTATATTATACTCCGCAGCTATCGACTTCTTTCGGAAGTACCTCAAAGTGTCGCAGATGCAACTTTATCAACGATTTCTCCTAGGTATGACTTTTTCGTACGACAAAACATCTCTGGAGGAACAAGAATCCAAGGAGGTAAAAAATGCTTACTCAACGAACTGCTAAAGGAGAAAGGGGTCTGCGGCTGGTCTGTGGCAACGGATCTCCTCAAATCGTAGAAAATCGGGATCAAACAACAACATCAAGGGATGTCGGGATAAGCTAGATATTGTTAAGACTATTAAACTCTATTACAAAAATTTTAGGGGTCACATACAGGCCCTCAGACACATACAGAAACTTGGCTAAATTCGTCAAAATTTAGTGAATTAATATTTGATGTGATTTCCTTTGAGGTCCGCTGTGATGAAAGACTTAATAAAATAGGTATTGGCACGTTTTTCGCTGTTAAAGTAAAATATATTAGATGCATGTACACTAATGCCCTTAATGGACTTTTTCAGTGTACCAAAATTTAACAATATTGGAAATTGTAATTCCAGATGTCTGGATCTTGTTTTTTTTTAACTTGAACTTAAAACTTGCGAAATGCTTAAGTCCCATTTTGGCAAAAGAAAAATATAATCTATCACTGATGATATATTTTGAGTTATCCAAATTAGGAAATCTGGACTATGGTCTATGCTGAAAAGATGTACGAGATCTGATCAAGTTTGTGACATATTTTATGAAATAATTTATAAATTGTTTTAAGAGCATATCCCGCTATACGGACCCACAAAAATTAATAGATATCTCTTCTGGTAAACATCTGGTATAATTAGAGTTCTGAATATAAAATAAAAGTTGTATGTAAAATGCAAAAGATGCAGGTCAAGTAATATCCTTACTCAATTTCAAGGTCATAGAGCAAATTTAAGATTAGTATCATTAGGGCATATGCGAATCATACATCCTGGGTTAAATATGCCTTAATGAGTGATCCGAAGCCCACCTTATTGTAGGCACACGTAAACCTAGAATTATGCTCTATAAAGGGAAGAAACTTGAGTCACAGACGGATATTGTTGATGCCTGTGCAGACTTTTTGGTGGTTTTACAATATCCCTAAGAATCCAATCGTGCCTAATTCATGTCCCGAGTACAATATGCCGTAACGAATCATAACACTTCTCTTCAGATTATCTGTTCAAAGCCTAATCAATTTGATTAGGTGGATGTAGTATATATTGATCTTTCTAAGGCATTCAACCTTTTTGACCATGGGATACTACTTTCTAAATTACAGAAACTGGATAAACCTGATAATATGCATTTATGCACACGTACATTTTAAATGTGAAGATTTTCGTTCATTACGTAGGATATAGCTCAGCACCATTTTCCGTATCAACTACGAAAGAGTGTGAACATTTGCAAAAATCCTTGTGTATTTTCAACTCTAGTGCATTGATAACTCATTTTCTCACAATACAGCGTAATCTAAAATCATAAAATTCAAAAGAATAAGTGATACTATACAGTATCTCTAGCGACAATCAAATCCTTTGTTTTATCTTACCTACATTCAATAACTTCAATTCTACCATACCGCTTCAAATTTTATTCAATCGAAGCTTGATGTGTGACTACGAGCGGAAAATGCCAAAAGAGATTCCTTAAATTCTTAGAATACAAGCGGAGCAGTCACTATCACCCACCAGGTGTTGACTATGACCAGCTGGAACGCAAATTGATGTGTGGAAACTAGAGAAAAGAAGAATATTGGCATCTTTATTAGTTTCATTCAAGGTAGTGCATAATCTAATCAATGTCCATACATCCTCTCGTTGCTGCCATTGAATGCACCTGGTCACGAAACTAGAGCCACTATCCAAGGATGGCAACCACTGTTTTACCTTCCGATTCCAAACTCTTAACTGAGAAATGAATTCTCCTGCCTTCTCATTACCTACTCAATTTAATCTCCTACTGAAGCAATATAAACACACTGTCTTATTCAACGATTATCTTTTGACATTTATAAAAAATGTAAGCTACTACATCAATGCTACTACGCAATGGAAAGTATAATAACTACGCTATGTAGTAATAATTCATATAATTCTACTTTCTCAAAGCAAACCATTTAAGAATTATCTTAGAAATAGTATAAGGTAGCCCGGTTATTGTTCCATGCATTTGTAATATTACTGTGTGATAATCTTTATTGTAGCCACTGACTTTTGGGTTTATGATTTTTTTGATAGATAAATAAGAAAGTTCCAAAATTCCGTTAAAATTCAACCAATTTTCGCTCGTTGGAATTTATTTTAATTCCGGACGCCATTGCAAAAAGAAATTTATGACCACGCGTTCCAAAATCCCGTTACAACTTAAACATCAGACTTTCGAAATCAAAAAATACCCACATTTGAAACGAAAGAATCTGACGTAAAATTAAAAAGAAGGCATGAAAATCTCGAAGATTAAGTTTCCGTTTCTCATCTCTAAAAAAAGAAAATCCCAAAAATACGAGACTACTTAAACACAAAAATTTTACTTTAAAAACCACGCGACACGTTGGAAGTTGGCTGAGTATTTTTTGCGGTATCACAAATTGCAATATTTATAACAGACCATCCAAACTCTTCGCCAGAAAACAGAACCTCTATTTACCCCGTTCTACTCAAACTTGTTCAAAAATACTTTTATTACGCACACAATTTTGCGTGAGTGTCGTTGCGCGTTCGAAACGAGTGACATGTGGTAAAACGCAGAGAAGCAAGTTCGGTTCGAGTTGAGCCAATGAGTGCGTCCTGCACCAATCGGTGCTTCGAGAATCCACCACCGCCATCTTGCTGGAAAGCGAACGTTTATTTCTGGCGGCAAAACATAAGAAAATTGTTTAACAAAATAAATTTCCGAGTTTGAGTGGATTTCTTTTCCTCGGTATACTTTCTCCTCTGAGAAGCCCTAAGTAAGAATTATAAGGGGCTAAATTTTGGAGTGATTTCACCCGATCCAGCCCTCTGTCATCTCAAAGGCTTCCGGTATATAGACTTCAAGAATTGTGAAAGAGGCTGGTGTTAGGAAGGTCAGCTTTGCTCTCATTTAACTGTATCGGCTTCCTTCTCACTCATAGGGAACATAGCGAGTTGTATGTCAACGTCTGTGGGACTAATGGAGATCAAAGCCTTAAATCTGCCTTCTGGCGCGCTGAGATTGGCTCCGCTCCCTTCTAAAAGGATTGCGTATCAATAAACAATTTCATCTCGCGCCGAAAGTGGCCTTCAGGAGTTTGACTCTCGCTTCAAATCCCCGAGCGAAGATAGTTGATCCCGGGGTAGAACCTTCGCTACAAGCTGCGCCTATCCACAGCCTTATTGTATAATGTGACCACAGATGTCCACGGTTGATTTCATCTCACAAGCTTTCTCTATGCAAGGGAAATTTTCGAGGGCATCTTTAACTTCTTTGACCTCAAAAGTTGTGTCGAGGTCTCGTATCTCATTCAAATATTAGTGTTGTATATTAGATCCATGACTTTAGACGGATCTCAAACTAGGCTCTAGTGTGTGAGTTTTAGTATTATTTTTAATCCTTACTTTATTGCCTGATTTATAGATTAGATGCGCTCTTACTATTTCTTCATCTAAGCGTTTTTGAGATTTTTCTCGATTCTCTGCTTAAAATGGCTACGAACGGTGTTGTCCCTAGCGTTCTGTTTTTCATAGTATCTTTTCTACATCACTTCATTTTTTCCCTGAGTCTCGTCGCGAGACTACATTTTAGGTAGTCTGTCCATTTTGATTTCATCTGGTGATGTAATGGGTTTTGTAGAATAGTTGTTTATTGGGAAACTGATTTGACGATTTTCCATGGTGCAGATTCCATCGGGAATCAAATCGCTTTCTTCCATCAAAACATTTTATTCGTTTCCTACTGCTTCTATTTAGTAGATCATAGACGCCTTTCTGGCGACAGAGTCACCGTTCTTATGAAGAGGTATCTTTATGTTGTATAGAATTTAAAAGTCCGATATTTTTTGGTATTTAAAATAAAATGGTAGGCCGATGACTCCGGCTGTTGATAATAGGAAATTGTCATCTACTATATGAAAGAGATGTTTTTTGTTTGCATATTGTCTTTGAAAATATGTCAGATACTTCGCCCTCTTTCATAATATCTATCTATGCTCCTGATTCAGCTAGTATTTGCTGAACTATAGGAAAGTTTTGTGATATGGTTGAATCAGATCTTTTTATATTTTTTATATTATATTTTTATTTTTTATTTTATATTATATTTTTATATTATATATTATATTATATTATATTTTTATTTGTAACCCTATTTCTCTTTTTACATTTAATATATATCTTTTTGTACTTTCTTTAATACGTATTGAAATTTTTCTTCCTTGAGGTCTTGAGTGCTTTGATTTTAAAGCATATTTAAGGTTCATGAACGAACTGTCTGAACCTTAAACATCATATCATTCTTTCTTAAAAGATTTGATGATATCTTCCATTTCGATATCACCTGGTCCGTTTAGAAACTTGATAGTTGTCATGTCCTTCACAGGCATCTTTATTCGCAGATATTTGGTTTTGGTTTTACGCTTATATATTTCATGAAGTAATACAAGTATAGCTTCTATTTTTGTAGCCCTGTTTGTTTCCCTTGAAAGTTTTGATTGGGTCACTGGCTCTGATTTCTCCTCCTTTCTATCTGATCCATCTCTATCTGGTGTCAGAATGTCGTAATCCTCCTTATCTGCGACCACCTCTCCCTTTACTTCGCATTTCTTAGCTATAGCTGCGAATACGGAAAGTCGTTGATCGTTTTCTCTTGTTAATGTCGACTCATTTAATTCTATACCACTCATTGTAGATAATATGACTTGTAAAAAATTGCCGGTTCACATACTGAAAGAGGATGGAGGGCTTTGAGGAAAAAATGCCGGTACATGTCTTATCAGTGACGTACTTTGAACGTAAAAAATATAATTTTCTGTTCAAAAATGGTATGCTTTCACAGCATTTCATTTGCGAAGAAGTTCTTTGAATTAGAATATCGCTCAAAATTCTCGGAAATCTTTTACCAAATTCTCTACGTAGGATGCGATTTAAAAAAAAATTATATTGAGAAATTCGAGTATATTTTCTGTTCCTCCTTGCAAATATAATAAATTTCGTCTCACAGATTCCTTAATCTGCATTTATGAATATAATTAGTAGTATAGTTAGTACACCCGACTCTCAGTCTAAGAACTAGCGGTTTAGGAATTCTTAGAACTGCTGGCCCCCGCAGTTTCTCAGCGTGCAGGGCGGGAGAAGATTGCGACTCTCGCCTCGACAGGGGCGCCGTGTGCGAGTAATCGGTCGAGTATATTGTGCAATATTATGCATTCGGATTGGAATTGTTTCTAAACCGAGAGTCACATGTATATACAAAAATATTTAAATATTGCTTGTATGTATTTGGCGAAAAATGTATTTATAAATATTATTGTATGTATATCCTTATTAAAAACCGCATAGGAACCTTAATTCAAACCTTTATTTGCCAATAAAGATTATTCTGACACCAATAGTCAAAGATCATGGCGTTCAAGTGCTTGGTTAATTTAAGCATTCTGAAGAATACCCAACGAATCTTGAAAAAGCGTGACGCGTTTTAAGCAATTAGAAGAAACTAGCAAAGGAGTATTTATTAATCAAATAAACTTTTATATAATAATAGTAACAATGATTTTCTGTAGTATATTTCAAAAAGCTTTAAACTTAACTTCACGCTTTACTAATTCCCAAGATAAACATTTTCTTTTTTTTTTGGCAATTTAGTTAGGGAAAAATTAAATTGCTAAATTTACCATTCAACATGCATTTAAGAATTTCCTAGAAAATAAACAATTGTCCTTTAATTAAAAGTAGATGATTTCTTGTAAATTGTGTCATTAATTATTCGTAATTCATTATGTAATTATTATAAATAATGTTGTATGATTATTCGATTTAATGATAATAGGCCTCTGACTCGATTAAGTATTTATTTGATATTTTTCTTGTTCTATAGTTTTATCTTTCTTGGCTATAAATGCGACTGTCTGGATAAAAATTAATCTATTTCGGACACAACTTAAATTTTTTTCTTAACAATTCAACTATTTTACAAAAAATTTGTACTTTCGGCTTGAAAGTTCAACTATTTAGTAGAAAAATTTAATTGCATGGTTTAAAATGACGTATTTTCTTTAAAATTTAACAGTTTTGGCAAAAAATCAAATGCTTGGTTGAAAATGAATCTCTTTCGTTGAAGATTCAATTGTCAACTATTATATTTTTTAGTAAAAATTCTTCTTTTAATTGAAAATTCCGCTGATTGGTTGAAACAATTTCTCGACAGTTAATTTTTTTATTTAATGTTCATGATTTCATTTGAAAATTCGTTTTTTTTTGTTAAATTCAATTGTCAACTAAAAACTTAACTATTTTTTTAGAATATAACTGATTTTTAGGAAATTAAAGAATTTTTTTGAAAATTAACATTTGCAGCTTGAAAATTCAACTGCTTTATGGAAAATTGATCCTTTTTGGTAGGGAATAAATCTCTGTGGCAAAAGTTCCAAAAATTAATTTTTTAAGTGAAAATTGAACTATTTGTTAAACGTTTAACCAGCTGGTTAAAAATTATTTATTTTTTGTAGAAAAATCCTAATCTCGGGTTGAAAGTACATATTTAAAAAATAGATGCAAATAAAACTTTAGATAGCCATTTAATGTCTGGTTTAATGATTTATGTTTTTTCTTCTAATTGTCTAAAATGCGTCAGGCGTTTAGAATAATGATTCAGTTACTTAGACGCCAGGTAACTACTGTGTATATCTTTTAAATGCCTATGACTTATATAAAGGAAACATAAATATTCATAATAAAATATATATATATATATATATATATTTTAAACACTTTGATTTAATGCTTAACCCATTTAAAACGTACTAAAAAGCACAAATAATTTTTTATCATACATGAACTCATGAAAAAAACTTTTTCTAAATGAATAAAATGAATGAAATCTAAAAATAATAAGAACTGACCGTGATATAAAAGCATGGGGCACATCAATCATTCATTACTAAATGTGCCGCACGCTTTTATATTACTGTTATATTATTTATTTGAACTGTAGAAATTTTTTTTCGAACCAATAGGTGCCATAAATTTAAAAAAATTTAATTAATTTTTTTTTAATTTAATAAATAATATCAATAATAATAATGATATTTTAAAGAGGACTTCCGTTTCCAGATTGAAATTGAAAAGTAGTGAGAGTTGTTGATGCTGAGTTTTTCTGATAATTGTGGTGAAATTTGAGGTGAGTGGTTTGTGGAGG
>JAWWLR010000003.1:1476374-1490363 GCA_035041075.1 Acraspis erinacei
TCATTCAATGCGAGGAAGTAACGAGGAACTTCGTTCCCAATGCGTGTCCCGCGACACGTTCTTAGTTTTTTTTTCTTAATTTAAGATATTCAACCACTTCTTCAAATCGAATCGCCTTGTTTAGAACATCAAATTTTTATGATAAAATCCAGCTGTATCGTTAAAAATTAATTTGTGTTGGATAAGAACTCAACTACTTTATTGAAAATTTTTTTCGGTTGGTTTAAACTGATTTGTATTGCAAATTATAATCTATTTTCGTTGATAATTAATTTCATTGAATCGTTAGCTGCACAGCTAGAAATTAGCTAGATAATCCATTTCTTTGTAGAGAACATAAGATTAACCATCTGTTTCCAAATTTTAATTGTTGTATGATAACCGACACTAACTTTAAAAGGACCAGTTTGCTCATCTGGTTTGATAATAATAGAAATAAGGAAGACGAACGAAATGAAAAAGGGAAGGAAGAGAATCTGATTTTTAGCCATCTAATTTTTCTTTCCTCTTTCTATTTTTGCCCAAAGAAAGAATTGTCTTCTATTTTAGGGAAAAAAAAGAATTTTTTTTTTTAAGCTGTAACAGGAATATCTTGTGGTGGTTTTCCAAGTATCGTGGTTAGATTCTTGATTTTATTTTCAAGAATTCTGCATATGGACTTGATTATTGGACACTAACTAGGTTTTAATTTTTATTTTAATCTCAGTTCAATTTCTTAAATTTTGAAATAGCAGTTTCAATTTTTGAGCACAGCTGCAAGAAGCTAACCTTAAGGGGAAATTCTTGGTTTTCAAAAAGAATTGTTTCAATTTAAATAATGCAACGAAAATATTGAGAAATCGTAGTATTCCACGTGTTACAAAAATGCTCTTTTCACTCTGTTTTTAAGAAATTTCCCTTTCATCCCTTTCTTTTCTTAAATGCAAATTGAATTATTAGAAGCCACATAAAATAATTGAAATATTACTTGTTAAAAGTCCATTATTTTTTCCTTATTTATATTTCGCAAAATTTTTCTCTGGGTTGGTGAGAAATTAAGATTTTTTGTTGGAATTTTATCTTTTTTGTTAAAAATTTAACTACCTACCAAATGCCAAACCTGAATGCAGCGAATTTAAAAAAAATTTTATACCTTCATCAGATATTCATCGTTCATGACATCTCAATTTTAAAATGAAAATTTTGATATTGCAGGATCAAGAAGTTGAAACAGGAGGTCTAATTTAGGAGTCCAGGTGAACAAATTAACCACAAGGGGTAAGTTTTGGTTTTCAAAAATAATAATTTTAATTGAAATAATACAAGAAAAATACTGACCCTATTTTTAAGAAACTTCCCTTTTACCCGTTCATCATTTTCACACCTTTCTTCGTCTGAATGCGAATTGAATTATTAAAAGTCTAACGAAAGAACTAGAATATTTCTGATTGAAAGTAAATTATTTTTTCTTATTTTTCGTAAGTAGAAATTTTCTCCTAATAATTAAAAAAAAAATCTTCGTGGCTAAAAACGTATCTTTTTGGTTAAACGTTTCATTACTTTGTTGATTGTTGAAATCTGTTTTTACAACATTTTTTTTCTTGTTAAAAATTCATCATTTTATTTAACAAATTAATAATGCAACGGCTTCGTTAAAAATACCTATTTTTGGCTTAAAAATGAATCTTATTAGTAGAAAGTAAAATTACTTTTTCGAAATTTAATTTTTGTATTTTTTTAAGCCCTACCTGATGCTTGAAAAATTACGAAATTTACTTATATTTTTTCACCTTTATAAAAGAATTAATAGAAAGAAAAATATCGAAAAAAAAATTATTCGTTTTTATATGTTTTTTATTCGTTGACTAGGAAAATGACAATGAAAGTCATTTTATTGTAATTCTCTACTAAAATTAAGTACATTAAGTGCAATGTTCGTATATTCAAATTTTATGAATTCGATTTTTTGCTAGATATTTTTCTTTCCTTCCAAAAATTCTCCTGTAAAAGCGAAAAAATAAGTGAATTTTATACTTTTTCAAGCATTTCCTAGATAAAATATTTATTCACTAATCATTTAATTAAACTTTTCTATAGTTTTCACGTTTTCGATGTTTTTAGCTTTTTGAAATATTCATATTAATATATCAATATCATAATAAATATAAAGATTTTGGACAATCCGAAAAAGGTTTATATGTTTTTTACAGAGAAATAAGTGGGTTTTCACTACGGAATTGGCAAATATACTGATAACTCGAATTGGTATTTTCTTATTAATTATAAGGGGCTGACTATTCTATTATTGAATCCGTAAAATTTCAGTAGCAATTCATTAAATTTGATTAATTTTTATCTAGAGAGAAAAAAACCCTAAATGCTAACATATTTTTCTTGAGGCTGTCTAGTTGATACTTCTTTCTCCCGTGCCTGTTTTAGCAAATATTTTTCATAAATTTTCTCTCCGCAACAAGGCACAATATTTAGGTTATCAAAAAATGTTCTTGCGCAATAAAATGTGGATTTCTACATCTATTAAACTTATTTCCTATTGTAAAGTAAAAAAAATACTTTTGAATTGTTCAAAGAAACTGTAGACCGCAACTTTAATATTATTTTTAGTTTCTTAAAAATCTGGATATAAAATTCAAAAATAGCAGCTCTAAAAACCACTGAACAGTAAATTTCATATAGATGAAGCGATAATCATCTCAAAAATGTCATAATTCACTTTCTAAATCTATTTTAAAACTTTTTGCAAACAATTCATATATTTTTGGGTCTTAATTTTAATCAAAATTAACTTTAAAGAGCTACGCGCCCGTTTATTGTATAGTCCCCATACTTGTGCAAGGACTTTTTAAAAATAAAGGTCCAAGCATCCAAAACAGTAATTTGGTGATAGTTAATTCTCTTTTGTTAAAGCTCCTTCGGCTTTAAGGAACACATCCTCATGATTCTTGATTCTTGAGAATTATAATGTGCTTAAAATTTGTGTAACTGTAAAATTAGTAAAACTTTAACTATTAACAACTAAAGGATCTTGTTGTTTTTTCACTTCTGAAAACTTTTAAATTTTTTTTGCAGGTTGCATTTTACATTTTTAACATGAAAAAGTTTCTAAATTATCAAAAAAGCTTTTAAGATAATTTATAGAGCTTCGTAAACTTATTTTGAAAATATGATTTTCTTGGTTATGTACAATTTTATTATTATATTTATTAAATTATTGAATCTATTATTTATGTAACATATATATTGTGCTTTGAACTAAAAGATTTTAATCTTAGATAAAAAAAGTTGAATCCATAAAAAAAATACTTCTTACCAGTTGCTTTTTAAAAGAAAAAAGATTCAATTGTTTTTTTAGAAAGAGACGAATTTCCTGTAAAACAGTTCATGTTGTGAACTCTAAAATACGCATTTTTAGGAAATATATTAATTTTTTTTACCAAGAAGATACATTTGATATAAAAAAGACTAATTTTCAACAAAATAGTGAAATTCTCAAACAAAACAGATCGAAAGATCATTTTTTCGAAGAAGTAAAAAATAAAAATTTCTAGTTTAGGTTAACCGCTTCATACAATTTTAAGGTTATAGAAATATTTAAAAAAAAGTTTTTTGAAGATTTGAGATCTGTCTAAAAAGTATAATTTTTTATCTCACAGAATTTTGCAAAATTTTAGGAAAAATTCAAGTAATTTTAAAAGATATTTAGGACTTCTAGAAGTTTTGAAAACAAATAAATGTTAATAAATATTTTCTTTGAAAATCAATTTTTTAAATCAAAAGACATTAAAAATTGTTTCAGGAATCTCAAGAAAATTTTTTTTATTTTCTAAAAGTCTTGCAAACTTCTTAAAAAGTTTCGAAAATTTTGTTAAAATCTTTAAAAATTTAGATTTTGTTTTGAATTTTTATAAATCTTTTTAAATTTCAAATTATTTTTGAATAATTTCCAAAACATTTAAACCTTCTAAATATCTTTTAAAATTATTCCAATTTTTCAAGTCTTCTTAGAAATCTGAAAAAGAAAAAAACTGCCAGATTCTGTTTTGACAATTTTGGAAATGTTTTGAAATGTTTTAAGGTCTTTTTAAATATTCGCTTAAAATAAAGTTTTTAAAATAAAAGGCATTCAAAATTTTCGCAAGAATTTTAAGATAATTTTTTTTATTATCATGAAACCTTTCAAAATCTTTAAGAAGCTTCAAAAATTGTATTTTCAAATATGCAAAATCGTACGCTTTTTTCTAACTTTTTGTAAATATTTTCAACTTTTAAACTAATTTTGAATCTTTTTAAAACTTTTAAATGTCTTAATAATAATCGAATTTTTCATAAAACGTTCTAACCAAGCTATTTGAAAATTTTGACTTTAAAATAGTCCACATTCTTTTTCGAAATTTTTGGGAAAAATTTTTAATGTTTTGACATAATTGTCAATCTTTTCCTAGATTTTTTTTTAATAAACCTTCAGCTTGAATTTTCCTAAGAATTACAGAAAAATTTCATTCTCTGGAAAGATTTTTAAATTCTTAAAAAGCTTTTTTTTAGAAATCTTAAAAAATTTACATGTTACATTCATTGCGCTTTTTAATCATTTAATAATCGTAATAATAATTGTATTATAGCAATCGTCATTAGTATAGAAAATTCAACTCATGTTAAAAGGTCTTCTTTGTTGACTTTAACTGTTTTGGAATAAAAATTAAAATCTTTTTTGGTCAAAAAATATCAAGCACTGCATTCTTTCAGAATTGATCTTTTTAAATAAATATTTACGAACTTGGCTCAAATTTAAACTCTTTTCTTCAATAATTAATATTGTTTGGCTCAAGATTCATAGTTTTAATTCAAAATTCATCTCCTTGGTTGGTAAATAAGATATTTATAATATTATAAATATTAAAATTTGCGAATAATAAAATTTCCGAAAATTAAAAATACCGAATTGGACAATTCCCGAATAATAGAATTTCCAAATTATAAAATTCCCGAATAATAAAATTTCCAAATTAGGAAATTCCCCAATAATAAAATTCACGACAGTTTATAATATTACCGAATTGGAAAATTCCCGAATAATAAAATTCCCGACCGAAAATTGCCGAATTGCAAAATTCCGGAATTTAAACAATTACAATTTTTTATAAATATGTTTTATTGATTACAAATACAATAATAAATATTTATTTTTTTAAATTGCTTTATTGTTTTAAATTTCGAAAATTATTGTTTCAATTTAAAATAACAATAATTTTAAATAAAATATTTTTGGGTGAAGAATTTTTTTACTGTGCATAGTATTTAAATAAAATACAAAAAGCGTCCGCAAAAATCGAATTTTAAATTTATGTATATTTTATTGAAAATCGTTTTAAGGTATGATGAAAACAATGGGTGATTTTTTTTGGGTTCGAGGGGCAAATTTGATCAAATTTAGAAGGTGTAAAAAAATGAGAATTTAGCTTGCAGCTATTAAGTTAAATTTGACCAAACTTTTATTTAAAATTATTGTTATTTTAAATTCACACAATAATATTCGAATTTTTAAACATTAAAATTATTTAAAAAAGAAAATTTGTATTATTAAATTCGTAATTAACGAAATATCTGTATGAAAAATTGTGATTGTTTAAATTCGGGAATTTTATAATTCGGAAATTTTATTATTCGAGAATTTTATGAATCGGGAATTTTCCAATTCGGTATTTTTATTTTCAGCAATTTTATTATTCGCGAATTTTAATATTCGGGAATTTTCCAATTCGGTAATTTTATTTTTCGGCAATTATCTTATTCGCGAATTTGGGACGACTGGTAAATCCCGAAAAATAAAATTCCCGACACTGTAAAATTCCGAATTGGAAAATTCCCGAATAATAGCATTGGCGACAAATAAAAATACCGAATTAAAAAATTCCCGAATATTAAAATTCGCGAATAATAAAATTACAGAAAAATAAAAATACCGAATTGGAAAATTCACGAATGATAAAATTCCCGACACTTAATAATATTACTGAATTGGAAAATTCCCCAATTATAAAATTCCCGACAGGAAATTGTCGAATTATAAAATATCTGATTTGGAAAATTCCTGAATTTAAACAATTACAATTTTTTATAAATATGTTTTATTATTTACAAACAGAATAACGAAATTTTATTTCTTTAAATGATTTTTAATGTTTAAAATTTCTAAGGTAAGATGAAAACAGATGGAGATTTTCTTTGGGTTCGAAGTGAAAATTTGTTCAAATTTAACTTAATAGTTGCAGGCTAAATTATGATTTTTTAGACTGGAAAATTGTACTTTTTTACACCTTCTAAATTTAAAAAAATTTCCCCACGAATAAAAAAAATCAACCAATGTTTTCATCACTCCTTATAACGATTTTCAAAAAAAAAAAATATATATATATATATATATATATATATATATAAATTTAAAATTCGATTTTTGCCAACGCTTTTTGTATTTTTTTATATACTATTCACATTAAAAAAATGCGTCACTCAGAAATATTTGATTTAAAATTACTTTTATTTTAAATTCAAACAATAATTTCCGAAATTTTACACATTAAAAATATTTTAAAAAATAAAGTTTCATTATTGTATTTGTAATCCTTAAAACATATTTATAAAAATATTGTAATGTTTAAATTCGGGAATTTTCCAATTCGGATATTTTATAATTCGACAATTTTCTGTCAGGAATTTTATTATTCGGAAATTTTCGAATTAGGCAATTATTAACTGCCGGAAATAATAATGAAATTTAAACTCCTTTGTTAAAAGTTAAATTCTTAGAATAACAGTTGCACTATTTTCTTGGAAATTTGTTTCATTTATCTTTAAAAATAAAGTTTTTTATTTCAAAATTTAAATATTCCATTTTTGGTTAAAAATTGATCTTTTTTAGATGAAAATTCAACCAAATAAGTTGAAAATCCAACTTTTTGTTTGAAAATTCAAGTATTGCAGTTAAATATTTATCATTTTAGATGAAAATTAAACTTTTTCGTTGAAAATAAAAACAACTCATTGAATATTAAACTCCTTTGTTAGAAGTTAATCTCTTTGGTGGAAAATTTTACGATTTTTTTGTGAATTCGTTCAATTTTTGTCTAAAAATTAAATTTTCTTAAATAGAAAATTTAACTATTCTATCTCTGGTTGTAAATTCTTTTTTTTTTGAAACTCAAGTATTTCAGTTAAATATTCATAATTTTAGTTGAAAAATTATTTTTTTTGGGTAAGAATAAAACTAGTTAGTTGAAAGTGAAACTTCTTTCTTAAAAGTTAATCTCTTCAGACCGAAATTCATACTTATTTCACTTAAAAAATTATTACTTTAAAAAAATTTAAAATAGCTTATACAGTAGTCTGAATCTTCGCTTAAACATTAAAATAAGTGTAAAACCTTCTTGTTTTAAAAGTTTGAAGGAAACATTTCACATCATTACCAGATTTTTCAAATCAAAGGGTAGCTCAAAATTTCTACTTTTTAAAAATCCATAATAATCAAAAATATTTCGTCGCTGGATTCGCTTGGATTCTATTTTATGTTTCTTGAACTGGCCAAATTAAATTATTTATCTCAAATTTTCAAATCAGTTTCATTAAAATCATTTTCAACTTTTTCAAAACTTGGATAACTTTTAAATATCTTTTAAAATTCTTCGAATTCTTCCAATAATTTTTCCTAAAATTAAAAGAAATTAGAATACTTGCCTTCAAATGCTGCAGTTTCTATTTTGAGAATTTTATAAATCTTTTTCAAATGTTTAGAATTGTTTCAAATAATATCTTAAAATTAATTTTTTTAAATACAAAATCAGTTTGATCATTTCATGAAATATGAGAATTTTTTTTATTATTGTGAAGCTTTTTATTTTTTTTCAAATTTTTTATCAAATTTTGTAATCTTGCTAATTGAAAAATTTTCCTTGCAAATCTTTCCCATTCTTTTTCGAAATTTTAGAATATTACTTAAAATATTTTGAAGTCTGTGAATATCCTCTTAAAATTTCTTTTATAAATAAAAACTCATTTTGAATTTTCCCGGGAATTTTTCAAATCGATAACGCGTTTCGTGTGAACCTAAATTGGGCTTAAAAAATTGTACAAAAGTGTGAACGTTACGCTGACAAGGCCTTCATTGAAGGTTGGTAAACTACTTAAAAAGCTTCAAAATTTTCTTCAAAATCGCCAAAATTTTACATTAAAAAAAAATTTGAAATTATTTCAAATTATTTTTTTTTAACTATTTCCAAACCTCTAAAACCTTCTAAAAAACCTTTTAATTTTTTCGAATTTTTCCCAAATTTTTGTTCAAATTCTAAAAAATTTCCTTAACATCTTCCAGAATCTTTTACAACGTTTTTAAAAATCCTTTTCAATCTTTTAAAATCTTTTGTAATTAATTTTTTTAAATATTCTCTTGGAATTTATTTTTCATGATAGAAAATCAGTTCCAACGTCCCCATGAAGTTGGAGACAAATTTTTTATTATTGTGAATCCTTTCAAAATCCTCAAAAAAATTATCTTCAAATGTTCAAAAATGTATATTTTTGAAAATTTTTGTAAAATATTTTAAAATTTTTAATTAATTTTGAATCTTTTAAAAACTAGGAAATGTCTTCAACTTGCTAATCTTTTTTATAAATTTTTGTAATCTTGCTACTTGAAAATTTTTCTTTCAAAATCCGTCCCATTCTTTTTCGAAATTTTAGGAAATTACTGGTAATATTTTGAATTCTTTTTCAATTTTCTCTTAAAATATATTTTTTAAATAAAAAATCAGTTCACACTTTCCCACGAATTTTAGGGATTTTTTTATTATCTTAAAATCTTTTAAAATTCTTAAAAGTGTTCCTTATTTTTGAAATCTTGAAAAATCCATAAATTCCATTTTGTATATCAAAATCCTCAATACCTTTCGCACATTGATTATTTTTTTGGAATATATGATTTAGATAAACTTTTATTTTTTCGTTGAGTTCAATTTGTTTTGGATGAAAAATTAAAACCTTTTTTCGTAGAAATATAAATTAAAACATTTTTCTCTCAGAATTCATCTTTTTTAAAATAAAAATCCGATTTATTTTTTTAAAGTTGAACATTCTTCTTAAAAAATCATTTTTTGGTTGAAGATTCATAATTTTAATCGAAAATTCATCTTCTTGTCAGCAAAATGAGATATTTAAAAAAAATTCTTTTTTCCTTTGGCTGAAAATCAATTTTCTTTAATGAAAATTTTAAGATTGTAAATATTTTGTTAAAATGTTCGTTCTTGTTGTTAATTTTTTCTAAACTTTTGGTGTAAGATTTAGCTATTCCAGTTAAAGATTCATTATTCCGGTTCAGAATTCATCACTTTGTTTGAAAATTTAACTGTTGATTTGAAAAATAATTTTTTGCGTGAAATATTTATCATTTTTAATTGAAAATCCGCGTATTTCGATGAAAATTAATCAGTTTTGGTAGCAGTTAATCTTCTTATTTCAAAATTCATCCAGTTAAATATTCATCATTTTATTTAAAAATTCATCTATTTATTTAGAAATGTAATTACTGCTTAGAAAATTACTTATTTCCGTTTAAAGTTATTTTTTTAAATCAAAAATTTAATTTGAAAGTTTGTTGCTGTGATTAACCATTAATTTTTTTATCTGGAAATTAAACTATTCAACTTTTTGTTGAAAATTCATCTTTTTTAGTTGAAAATCCATTCACTTTTATAAAAATTCGTCATTTTTGGTAGCAGTTAATTTTCTTAGTTGAAAATTTGTTTAAAATATAACTATTCCAGTTGAAAACTCATAAGTTTGGCTTAAACCAATTGTTTTCACTGATAGTTCACCTATTCCATTTTTGGTTAAAAATTCATATTTTTTGTTCAAAATTCAACTATTAGGTTGAACATTTTTCTTTTTTGGTTAAAAATTGATGTTATTTATTAAATAAGAAGCTTTTTGGTAGAAAACTAATCTTCATTGAAAATCCCACTTTTTGGTTGAAAATTAAAGCATTCCAGTAAAATATTCAACCATTTAAAAAAACTTATTTATTTGTTGTTATAAATTAAAACTAGTTGGCTGAAACTTAAACTTCTTTGTTAAAATCTCATCTATTTTTTTACAAATTTAACTATTTTGTTGAAAACTTCTTTGATTTTCGGTTTTAAATTAATTTTTTTTAAAATGACAATTTGACTATTCACTCTTTGGTTGAGAATTTATCTGTTTGGTGGAAATTCAAGTATTCCAGTTAAATATTGATCATTTTAGTTAAAAATTCATAATTTCCGTTAAAAAATAAAACTATTTGGTTAAAAATGAAAGTCTCTTCTGTTAAATGTTAATATTTTCGGTTAAAAATTCATATCTATTTAAGTTGAAGAATATTCCTTTTGAAAAATTTGAAATAGTTTATCCAGCAATCTGATTTTTTACTTAAACATTATAATAATTTTAACACCTTTTTATTTTAAAAGTACGTCAAGAATTTAAAACTGTTAACTATGTAAGATTTCCTTTTTCCTTAGTCATTGTCAGAAAATCCTGATACCAAATCTGGATCGTTTTATTCGAATGATTATCAGTCTGCTGCAAGTCACTCTGACCCATCTAACCTATCTTAGAGATAAAAATAATATCATAAGATATTCTATTATACACTTCCGAGACCAAAAATTATGTAAATAATCTCACAGATTTGAAAGAAATAGGCTTAAAATAGCGTCACCAAATTTTCTATGTATTAAACTTATGTATAGTCCAAATTAAAAAAAATGTAGTCTGAAATAGAAAAACCGTGCAATGGAAAATTAACTTTATTTTTAAAGAAAAATTCGCATTTTTTATGCTAATATTTGTAAAGTATTCAAGTGAAAATTTTTATTAAAAATATTATTCTTTAGTCAATAAATTATAAAAATTCTTTCTTGTTTATCTATTTTTCAGTTAAATGCGAACAACTGTTAAATTTTTGTTTAATAATTCATATTTATCGTTTACAAATTTTAATAATTAGTTCCAAATTGAATTTGTTTGTGGAGAATTAAAAAATATCAGTACAAAGTCATAACAACTTTAAAGTTATTTTTTTTCGTCCTTACTAACAAATTTTCTTTGCGTTCATCTTTTTGGTTTGAAAATTCATCTCTTTCAGTAGACGTTTTACTTAGTCCAGTTAGAAATGCAACTGTCTGAATGAAAATTAATATATTTCGATTGAAAATTAACGTTTTTGTTAAAAATTAAACTGTGTGGAAAATTTATATTCTCGGCTAAAAATTAACAAATTATCAGAAAATTGATCTATTTGTTTAAAAATTAACGTATTTTGTTGAAAATTTGTCTGTTTTCGTATAAAAAAACGAATTTTTGTTGTTAAATATTTAAATTTTTTATTTCTAATTTATACCTTCAATGTTGAAATATGAAATTTTACATTTTTCAAAATTTGTCAAAAATGAAAATTTAACTTCTTTGTTGTAAATTCAACTGAGGGTTTAAAGATATTTTTCTGTTTTTCTTGAAAATTCATATTCTGCGATTAGAAGTTCCAAAATTTGCTAAACAAGTTAACTATCTGGTTCAAAATTAATATTGTTCTGTAGAAAATTCGTTCTACTTTTATTGAAAATTAATTCTCTTAATTGAAAATGTAACTAGTTTATTTTCGGAGTTTTGCATTTAGACTAACATCACATCCATTGTTCAAATTATTTATTCGAAAATTTATGAATTCTGTTGAAAAATTATTTTTTGTTTAGAAAATTAAACTTTTTATTTCAAAATTCAACTATTTGGTTAAAAATTTCTGTATTCTGTTCAAAATTTCGTCATTTCTGGTAGAAAATTAACCTTGCTGGTTGAAGATGCAACTAGTTGGTTAAAAATTGATGTATTTTTCGAAAATTCTTCTTTTTTCGTAGAAAAACTGTTTCTTTTTTAAAGCCAATATTTTTAAAATTAAATTTTTTTGCTGAAATATCAACTATTGCTTTTTTTTAAATATGAACTATTACATTTTTCGCTATAAATTTATGTTTTCTGGTAAAAATTAATATTCTTGACTGAGATTTAAATTATTGTGTTAAAAATCCGTCTTTTTGGCTTCAAAATTCAACATTTTAATTGCAATTTTTTTCTTTGTTGACTAAGAAATATTTATTTTATTAAAAATTCAACTAGATTGTTAAAAATTAGTATTTTTTTCAAAATTCACCTATTTCAGGAGAAATTTTGCTGTTTTGATATAAATGTTGAATATTTATTGTTTTTTTTTAAATTCGTCTTTGTTGTATTAATCTAACGTTTTTCAATTTTAATTCAAATCATTTTGTGATAAAATATCAAATGTCTTCAGGTGGAAAATTCAACTTTTTGGTGGAAAGTTCACCACTTTCTTCAAAATTCACCTTCTTAAATGAAAATTTATAATTTTAGTTGATAATTGTACTTTTTTGTGGAAAATGACTTTTTTAAACTGAAAATGTCACTTTTTCTTAAAAAAATATATTCTCGAGCTGAAAATGCAACTTTTTGGTACAAAATTAAACGTTTTGCTAGACACTTCGTTTTCTTTATTGAAAATTAATCTTTTCGGTTCAAAATTCGAGTATTTGGTTAAAAATGTATGTATTTTTTAGAAATTCGTCTTCTCCGGTAGACAATTAATTTTCTTGTTTCAAAATTAAACTATTTATTCAAAAATTCATGTATCTTGCAGAAAGAAATAGTGTTTAAATAGTGTCATTATATTTTCTATGTATTAAACATATGTGCATTTCGAATTTAAAAAGGTATAGCCTGAAATATAAAACTGTGTAATGAAAAATTAACTTTATTTTTAAGAAAAAATGGCCAGTTTTCTATCCTAATATTTGAAAAGTGCTTAAAATCAATTTAATTTTTATTACAAATGTTATTCCTTAGTCTATAAATGAAAAATATTCTCACTCATTTATCTACTTTTTTCAATTAAATGCGAACTAAATTAATGGGACCCAATACAAAAAAAATCAAACTTTTTTTGCTGAAATTTCATTCTCTTCGGTTGAAAAGGCTACTATTAAATTTTTGGTGTAACGTTTTTTATTTGCAAAATTTTCTTGAAAATTCAAGTTTGTTGAAAATGAATGTCAAGAGTATTATTGAAAATTCCAATTTTTTGTTTAAGAATTCAACAATTTGATTTAAATTTTTTTTCTTTCTCAACCAATGAATTTCTTTTGGTTACAAAATTTAGTATTTTGTTGAATATTCATCTTACTTACTTTTTTTTTGAAAATTCGTCCGTTTTGGTAAAAAATCATTTTTGTTTTCTGAAAATGTAACCGTTTTTTTTTGTTGCTAAAAATTAGTTTTTTAACTGAAAATTCAACTATTTTGTCATCAATTTAACTGATGGTTGAAATTTTTTTAAGAAGAATATTATAGGGTTGAAAATTCCAAAATTTTTCGAAAAATTAAACGATTTGGTACGAAATAAATTTTTTTTGGCAGAAAAAAACAAGAATTTGGTTGCAATATTTTTCATTCTTGAGTCCCATTTTTTTCATTCAAACTTCAGCAACGCTGTTAAATATTCATCTTTTTGGTTTTGAAATTAATTTTTTTCTGTGGAAATTTTATCATTCTTTTTACATAAATGCGACTTTTTTCTTAAATATTTATGTATTTTTTTTTAATTTGTCTTCGTTGGATTAATGAAACTGTTTCTCACCTTAAAATAAAATAATTTTGCAATGAAAAATATCAAATCTCATTGGGTTGAAAATTCAAGTTATTGGTTAAAAGTTCATCTAATCTCTTCAAAATTCACGTTCTTGGCTAAAGATTCATAATTTATTTGAAAGTTCTTGTTTTTTCTGAAATATTAATTTTTTACTGAAATAGATTAATTTTTGAATTTAAAAGGCAAGTTGAATTTTTAAATAAAAAAAATATATTTTCCGCAAAACTTTTTAAAAAAATTCTTTACTT
>JAWWLR010000003.1:1620294-1635162 GCA_035041075.1 Acraspis erinacei
CGCCACCAACTGGGAATACTTTTTTTTACCTCTAGGAATGTAAAAAAATTGAAGTATATGAAAAAAACTGCAAACAGGAAATTTGTTGAACATGATTATTCGAGCGAAAATAAATAAGCTTCATATCTATCGATTCCAAATTAATAAGGCATACTTTTTTAGGATCCCAAAACGCTGCTTTTTCTCATTTTATCGATTTCGAATACCAGAATTGTTTATTTTTTATCTATACTATTGCCAGCTAATTTAAAAACTTATTTTGTTATAACTAGTGTTTGAAAACGCATACAAAATATCAAATAAAATATATAGTTATCCATGCTTTCGTTTCCTTCAAATAATCGAACTTTACATGCTGTTTTTCGAAAAACCACTTACGCTTGTAAACGAGTTTATGAAAAAAAAACTATTTTTAGTATATAACTCTATAAAAGAACTAGTTCATTTATAGCCTGACAAATTCCAATAAACTAATATTGAAGAAAGATGTTCCATTTCTGTATAAAATGACAAAAAGGATCTATCTGGAGCTATTACTTTTATGGATGTCTTTTCGAAACCAGGCGCGCAAAACTTTTGATTTATAGCTTCATTATATTGGAAGATAACTTAGTGTGACAAGAAGACGTAACTTTAATAAAATCATTTTCTACTATTTATAAACAAAAATGAGGTTTGCGACTCTAAATCGCAGTTTTTTTCCTGCAATTGTGAAATTAAAAGCTAACATTAATCTTAATATAAAATTGTTGTATTCCATACTATCTAATATCTAAAATAATAGATAAAAAGAAATGACCATATTTTTGATAATTGTTGAAAATTGATATTTGAACTCATGAATTTTCAACCAAATAGATACATTTTTATTGTTCAACTTTCAACTAAGTAGATGATTTTTAAGCAAAAAAGATGAATTCTCAAGAGAGAATGTAACAGTTGATACTTTAAATAAAAACATTTGATTTTGAATAAAAAACAGTTTGTGTCAATCAAAAAAGTCGAATTTCCAACAAAATATTTTAATCGTCAACAGAAATAAATTATTTTCAACCAACAGTTCTATTTTCAACCAAAAAAGTTTAAATTTCTACCAAGAAGATTAATTTTCGGCCGAAAAAAAAACAAATATTCTACAAAATACAGGGATTTTCAACCAAGTATGTAGTTGAATTTTGAACAAGAAAATATCAATTTTAAAACAACAATGGTATGCTAACATTTTCAGTAAAAAAAATTAATTTTCTTTATCAAAAAACTTCAATAAAATAGTTAAATTTTCAAGCATATGTAAATTTTTAAATAAAATGATGAACCATCAATTCCAAAAATTAATTTTTAACTATGTAGTTGAATTTTTAAATAAAAAAAATCAATTTCCATCCAAAATAGAATAGTCACATTTTCGGTTAAGAAGTCAATTTTCCACCAAAAATAACAACAAATTTGCAATAATATAGTTTAATTATTAACCAAAATATCAATTTTCGATTCCATTTCTATTAAAAATTTTTTTTTTTAATAAAAAATTTAATTATTTGGTTGAAGTTGCATTTATTTTGTCAAAAATTCTACTTTTTTGGTAGAATATTAATCCTCTTTGCTGAAAATTGAACTATTTAGTTAAAAATTCATGTATTTTGTTAAAAAATCGACTTTTTTTTATAGAAGATTGATCTCTTGATTGAAAATTTAGATATTTTCTTGAGAATTGTTATTTTTTAATAGAGAATCAATTTTTATGGTTAAAAATACAGCGTTTGAATGGAAAAGTAATCTGTTTTAGTTGAGGATTTAAGTATTTTGTGCAAAATTTGTATTTTTCGGTTAAACTGAACTGTTCACGATTAATGATTAAAATATTTTTTGTTTGAAATAATAGTGCATTTTTTGTTGAAAATTCGACTTTTTAGTTGGAAAATTAAACTTATTTGTTAAAAGTTGAACCACTTTCTTAAAAACTCATTTTTTGATTGTACAATCACAATTTCAGCTGAAATTTCATCTCTTTGGTTGAAAATTGAACTGATTGGTTGAAAATTTGTTTTTTTATTCAAAAATTAATTTTATGACAGATAAGGTAACTATTTTGTTTAAAATTCAACTGTTTGGTTAAAAAATGGACTTTTGTGTTGGGGATTCAAATGTTTTATTTGTTGTTTCAAGTAATTTGTTAAAAAGTAATCTTTTTTGGTCGTAAATTCAACTGTTTCTTACAAGCTCATTTTTTTAATTAAAAATTTAACATCTTAAATCCATATTTTTCTTTATTGACTAATTTGTCTTCAATTGTTGAAAATTAAACTCTTTTGCTTGTTTGAAAAAGAATATTTTTTGATTTAGGACTAAACTATTTTGATGAACCATTTTGGTTTGATTTAACTGATTTTTTATTTAAAATAAAAATATTTTCTCGGTTAAAATAGCAATTATTACATTTTTAGTGAATTTATCTTTTTTGATTAAAAATTTAAGTACTTTGTTCGAAGATGAACTATGTACTTGTTAATTCATTCGAAACAATCAGATTTTACCAAACCCCCTGCATCCAACGGGGTGACTTCAAAACTTACGGACCCTCAGAAGGGATTAAAATTTCAGTAAAAAACGCTTTACGTAATTTGTGCACAGCTCCTAAGATCATAAATATTTTCTAATTCATATAATAAATATATAACGTAAACATAATTTAACATTTATTTTTCCACTTCATCGCGGACTATTTGCGAATTCGTTTGACCTACTTTCCCTTTCAAGGGTCTAGGTTTCCATCGCCTTCTTCCTCTTCTTTCAAATAAGGTTGCATTATCGTAAAATATAAAAGACGCATTTCTAGAAACGTAAATCCTCCGTGAGAGAAAATACAGATTCCTCCAAACCTTTCCTATCGGGCAAAGCGTAGGTTGAGGGTTGGAAAGATATCCCGAGGGTAAGGGAAGACCGAGAGTTAACGGCATCTGCAAAAATATAGTAGAAACGTAAAAACTTGACGTTCAACTTCGTGTTCGATTTTTCCTCAAGGGAAATGACTTTGCGTATTTTCTTTATACAAATAACCCTGTATAAATAGCGAATATAAATTTTCTTCTTACTTTTTGCAAGCATATTCAGGCTTTCGTAACATTTTGAGAGTTTTATTACTTTATTTATATTCAATATTTTCTTTCCTTTTCGTCTGTATTATACGAATACAAATTATGGACAACTAGTTTCATGTATATTTACAATCTCAAATTTACTTGTTTCTCATTTTTTTATTTGCTAATTGAAGCGGTAAATAATAAACAGTGCTAAGTCCAATAAATCCAATTTTACACGAGAAGCAAAAAAGCTGCCTGGAGGAACAATTTACAGCCGATTAAGTAAATTTGTTCTGTTTAGGTGATTGGATGCGTTTAATAAAATAGGTGTAAAATAGCGAGAAAGTACGCTTTTTGAAGAAAAATCAATTACATCAAAAAAATTCTCCTGCTTTAACTATCAAATTAAAATATATGCTCAGATTGGAAGTACTATAAAAATCAATTCATTTTCATACATTAAATAAATATTAAAACAGCCACACCGGCTTTCATACAATTTTAATTTATTTATAATTTTAATCGGCGTTAAGAAATCTGCAATTTTTATTTTAATATAAGATTTTATCAAAGCAGAAATTATGAGCCAAGAAAAAAATTAATAAGTTGATTTGGGATTTATATCTAATAATAAGGTGATTTAAAAAGGATTTCATATTCTGAGCCTTTTTTCGGCCCTGATCCATTTTAAAGATATTTGCAATGTAATCTTCGCTATATTGTTTAATCTTTAATATTATAATTAAAAATTAAAAATATTAAAATTTGATGTTTAAATAGCACTATCTCGAAGATTTGCAATTGAAGATCCTTTAATTTTGAATGTGTATAATTTGAATATTCCTGGAACATTTCAATTTTGAGGATTTACAATTTAAAAAATCTTCAATTTGTAAGATGTATAAATAAAAGTTCTTAAATTTTGAATAGTTAAAAAATCAAAAGTCGAATTTTCGATTATAAATCTTCTAAATAGAAGATATTTTGTATACAAAGCATCAATATTACATAATTTTTCATTTTGAAACTTAAGAGTGGAATCATTTGCATTATAATTTTTCAAAATAAGTAAAAATAATTTGACTGTAAATATTCCTAATTTAATTCAATCTTAGATTTACATATAAAAATGCTTAAAATTGGATGATTTTGAAGATCAAAAGTCTAGTTTTTCATTCAAATCTTCAAAATTTAAGACATTTCGAATTTAAATCATAAAAATAACAGAATTGTCAATTGTCAAACTTAAAAATTGTATAAGTTTTAATTTTAAATATTAAAATTGCAAAATCTTAATTATATAGACGGTTCTACGGTACAGATTTACAATTGAAATTTCTTTTATTTTGAAGTGCAATAATAGAAAGCTCTTCAACTTTGTATATAAATACAAATTTTTAAATTTGGATGATTTTGAAGATATATATATAGATATAAGATATATATAGATATAAGATATAGATATATAGATATAGATATAGATATAAGATATATATATCAAGTTTTCAATTGAAAAGGCTGAGTTTAAGAGTCTTCAATGTGTAATGTGTACAATACAAAATAATGCAATTATTAATGCTTTTTTTGGAACAGCTCGATTTTGAAAATGGAGAATTATTCAGTTTTTAAATTATCAAATGGAAATTTATTCAATGTTATTGATCTGCAATTGGAAATTCTTGAATAGTGAACAGTAAAAGTCAAAGCGTTGAATGTGTTTAATTCTTATTATTTTATACGTATGTAACTTATATGTTTCCATATAAAAAAAACTTTACAGGAACTTCAATCAGTGACTGGAAATGTAACAAGTAAAGTCAGGCAAAAACTATTGTTATATGTCAATCGAAATAAGAGGTAGAAAAAGAACCAATACAAAAGCACGCAATCATTGAGCGGACACAAGAATTGTAATGTTAACAAAGTTAATCAATGAATTTAAAGTTTATTATGATTAATTTTACGTTCTCAAAGGAACTATACAATGCAGAATTTAGAATTGTGCAATTTTAAAATAAAAATCTTGAAAAATCGATATATCATTATAAAAATCTTTGAGAATAAAACACTTTAAGGCCTTCCAAATTTAAATATTATATGAGGATCTACAAAAAATAGAGATGAAAAAATGTAAAAATGAACACAAATTTTATAGGGTAATAAAGTCTTCAAAATTGTAAATTCCCTAAACACACGATGAATGTTACAATATTCAATGAGGTAGGCAAACCAGAGATAATTACATGTGAATTTACTAGTTCGTTAATGCAACCTTTCGTATATCAACAATGAAGTTGCCACTCCGAATCGGTTACAGTTCAGTGATAATAATTCAACCATAAAATGCGATACAATCAAAAATAATTGTTAAATCATTAATTTCTTTGTTCATGTTTTTCATCGTGGGAAATAATAATTACAGTCTGAAAGTGTACTTCGGCTTCAGATATTTAAAACAAGCAATATTTTATTACTTTACTCAGAACGGCAAATAACTGATAAAATTTAATCGGCAGGCGAATTCGCAATTATTTCTAATATTTTTCTGCAATTTTTCTGTGTATGCCTTTTACTTCACATTTTATGGAAGGCGCGCTGTTTGCAATATATAGCTCAAGAATGATGCATATTTTGTATTCAGTTCTATTTGAAGAATTTCACTTTAAAAAATTCATTTT
Organism: Acraspis erinacei; assembly: GCA_035041075.1. Taxonomy (NCBI): domain Eukaryota; kingdom Metazoa; phylum Arthropoda; class Insecta; order Hymenoptera; family Cynipidae; genus Acraspis; species Acraspis erinacei. The sequence continues at coordinate 1,626,053 of JAWWLR010000003.1, forward strand.
GGGAAGTGGTTTTATGACTATTGAACGATTTCTGATATATGCAGGGGAATTTATTGAGTCTGCTATTTCATATCCGTTCAGTTTCAACCGCTTCAGACTTTATCTGTAAAATGCATAAAATTATGTGTACTTTATATGAACGTAGATAAAAAAACTTAATTAATTATTTTCTATATGAACTGATACGTTCTGAAACTTAACTGTGTAAAACATGTTAAGGAGAAAAATCGTTATGCTGTCCAAAAAAAGGTTTATTTATTCTAACAGTAAAGTTTTCGGCAATTCCACCGAATTTATTTAATCTAACATTAATTTAGTTGTTGTTGTTTTATCTCAAAGTGTTTTACATTTACATTTGCAATTATATAATTTTTGAACCAATTTAGAGGTTATTTTTTTCTAATTTTGAATTTAATACTTTTTCCAGTTACTTTACTTATTTTGTAACTTTTGATGGTTTCCATCTCTTTTAATTATTCTCTCTTTTCTTATTTTCTCGATATTATTTCGTATTGTCTCATTATTGTTATTGAAAAACATAGTCATTGTTTTTCTATTTCTTTTGTTGAATCGGTGAAAAATGACTGAAATTTTAAAGAATCGTTTACTGATTTACAGTGTATTTCTTTCGCGTCAGCATTTAAAAAATATATCCACAAAATATAGAAATCTTTATTATTTATTAAGTTCAGGGTGGCCGCTGGACCAGAAAACCGGGAAATGACCGGACATTTATTCCTTGACCGGGAATTTTACAAATTTTCAGAATAAAAATCTGCCGAAGTTCGATTTCAACAATTTTTCAAATAATTACTTGAATTGGTATCTTTTTCAATTACGATATCATTCAGTTTACAATGCGTAATTCAAAAATCTTTTACTTTAAAATTTCTTAATTTTAAATATTTATTTTTGAGCGTATATTTTTAATTTAAAAATTTTTAAAGTGGAGTCTTGCAGACTTACATAATTAAAAATTAAAAGCGTTTAGAATTGAAAATGTTTGATAAAAAAAGTATTGTTTTATCAATTGTAAATATAAATAAATGAATAAATCATTTTTCAAATGGATCTGCACTTTAAGTTTAAAAACTAAACAATAATTTAGCTGATAAACCCATTCTAAATCCGTTCAAAGTTTAAGAATTTCCATATTGTTACTGTTTCATTTCAAAAGACTTAGTCATTAAAAAATGTAAACGTCCGATTGAAACTTTACCTATTTTCAACAGAAAAAATAACTTAGTAATAAGATATTCGTAATTAAAGGCTTTTACTAAATTAAAAATGTTGCTTCAGTATAAATTATTCACTTTTTAACCGATGTAATTTGAAATTGTGCAATTTAGAAAAAGAATAAATATTTAATATGTATCAATAATTAAAATTAAACAATTTGAAATTTAATTGTTTTACATAGAAAGCTTTGAATATCTAGAATTTCGAAGAGCTTTTAAACTTTTAACGTTACAATTTTTATTGTTATATTTAAAAAAATGTTTAATTTGTAAACTAGATTATAATTTTAAGAGGTATTTAGAAGTTTTGAAAAGATTCAAAGTTTATTTAAAAACTTAAATATTCATAATTAATTTAAACGAATTGTGTGATTTTTTTCAGAACTTCTAAACATATTTTAAAATAAAGAGAATTTTCCCTACATTTTTGGAAATTTTTTAAAATCTTTTTAAATATTCTGTTAAAATAATTTTTCAAACTGAAAAATTGTTTTTAATTTTCCTAGGAATATTAAGCAAATTTTTTATTCTTTTGGAGCCTTTCGCAATTCTTAAAAAGCTTCTAAATTTGCTGTTTGAAATCTGCAAAAATCTACATTTTGCTTTAAATTATACGCACTTCGTTTAAATTATTTGATATTATTTTAAGTTCTAAATTAATTTTAAATATTTTCAAAAATTCAAAATGTCTCTTGAAAATACTCTAATTTTTCTGCAAATAATAAGTGTTCAATTTTTATTTATGAATGGAAATTTTAAGGAAATTTAGAAGTTCTGAACAAATTTTTAAAATAATTTTTAATTTGAAAAAAATTCAAAACAACTTGTAGATTTCTCTTGATTTTGAAATAAAATTTTCAAGCTTTTCAAGGATGCTTAAACTATTTAAAATGCAAATAATTTAACTTCTAATTTAGAATTTTTAAGTTGAAACAAATTTTCATTAAAAAATGTAACCGTGGATTTATATTTTTGGAACTTAATCTAAATTTTTGAACTGTATAATTTGAACGCGTAAATTATGGAGCATTTGAATAAAAGATTTTTGCACTGAAAAACTTTTAAACTTCAATTAAAATTTTTTTAAATTAACAGTTGCACTTTGAACTGTTTAATTTGTTGTTTCTTTTTTATTACTTTAAATGGAAAAAGGTTTAGTATAGAGTTCAATTTTAAAAATTTTATTGACCGGGAAAAATGTTAGCAAACCGGGAAAATACCGGGAAATGACCGCGAATTTTTTTCTTCGATTAAAACGGTCACCCTGTATTAACTTTCCATAAATTATTTTTAAAATTTTGAAGTTCTCTTAATTTTTTTTTAATTTACTTGAATTCTTCTAAATTTACTCATTTCTACCTAATTCAATAGTTAAAAAATTTACCCGTTTTTATTTGATTGATCCTGAAGTCTTTTAACCATGTCTTGAATTTTTTCATATTTAAAACATGTTTCCAATTCATTTGAATTCTTTTGAATTTAAGTGATACCTGATCGAAAGAATAACATTCTAAAGTAACATTGAAGTTCATTTTTCATTATTTGAAAATATTAGCTTCGAAAACTGTAAATTTTGCTTAAAAAATCAAATAAATTTCCCACTGCACACTTTCTAATTTCTGACACACTTATAAATTCAGACTGCACATAAGTATAATACTTGAAAATTTTTATGACACTATTGTCTCACTATTTTGTCAAATTGGAGTCACTATTTACACTATTTTTTATCTCTGAAGTGAGTTTGAAACCTGCAATCTCAATTCTCAGACACTAGAGTTTAAACCAAAAAAAAGTCACAAGACATCATTTCAATAAAAGGGAAAAGAATGTGGAGAAGGCACTGACATAGTTCGTGTATGAATGGCTTGATTTAGTGATAATAATAATCTTGATTAGAAGTATTTAATGGTACTTGAGCCCAGGCAATTTGATAGTCTGAATAATTGACCCATCGAATTAATCATTGACTTCTTCCAACTTGAACGATTTCAATCATATGTTTTATACTTTGTCATCTTTTCTGATAGTGTGAAAAAGATTATCCAGAACATGAGTTTTGTCAGTTGCTGATAAAACTTGTTTGTCAACAAGTCACGTTTTTTTTCTTCTGTTCTTTCATTCTGAATTTTTATCAGATTCAAAGTGTATTACGATAGCAAATCAAATGTAAATACCCACTTAGAGAAAAATTGCGTCTTTATATATATATATATATATATATATATATATATATATATAAATTTTACATAAATAAAACATTAATTATAAGTTGCACAAATGTAATTCAGAGTTTTTTCCATATGCCACGAAGAATAATTTACGCGATGAAACTGAAATTTGATGCTATCAGTGACTGCGTAACGCATTCGTGTAATTCCAGTTGCGAAGATAAGAAAGCTTTTCTTAAGACTTCTGACACAAGGTTTATGTTACAAGGCTTCTATTATCATCGAGTCTGTAATAAACATTCCTACCAAGTATTTTAATAAAAGCAGCTGCTCGAAGAGAAGCTGAGTCCGCAATATAAATTCTCTTTATTCCTCTTGTAATTAATATGCATTAGAGAAAAATCGGTGATTTTATTTAAAATCATTCTCGTCTTTTGGCTTATCATTTTATTTTGTGTTTCAGATAGTGCCAAGGAGTTGGATAGGGTAACGGAATCTAGTGTCGATTCTAACCAAAGGGTAAGTTCTGAAATTAATTTAAATTTTTTTAGCAATAATATATAATTTAATTTTTAAAAAAATTAATTCTTTCTTTCCCTCGATATCCTTAATCGAATTGGTATTGAAATTTCAGTGCTTAAGCAGTAAAGAGTTACTGAGTACCTTATCGCAAGACGCGTCATATAAGGCAGCGGCGAATAATAGTACAATATTACCTGACTGGTTGTTCGAGAGGGTTTGTCCTGTTCTCATTTATCACTTGGCTGGAGAATCAAGTGAAAGAAACGGCTGTGTTCAAATTCCAGAAATTTATACACCTGCCGCAGTCGAAAGCTATGAAAGTGAAGAAATGGCGCGAAATATGTTTCAAGGTGCGTTTTTTCAAACTGAATTTTTCAATTTCTCAATTAAAATGCAAAGAAATACAATATTATCTTCGATATGGAAATAATTGAAGCATTTTATATTTTAATTGATGAAAATTCTCTTCTTTTAAGATTAAACGTCTAAATTATAAGATTATTTCTTTTTTCAGGGTATACAATTCTTAAAGTCTTGGTTTCCTTCTGAAATTGTTTCCATTTTCACGTTTGACATTTTGGATTAATTTATTTCCGAATTTTCAATCTTAAGTTCGTTCGTTTCAACTGACTTTTTTTTTAATTCAGGTAATTTTTAACGCTGCTAGTTTTTAATTAATTATAGAATTTTTTGAAATGGTTATTCATATAATTTTTTATTTTAATGCCAAATTATTAATGCCCAAATCCATTTTCAATTTCTTTTTAATACGATTGCAAACTCTTTTCAATTAAACAACAAAAGTAATGTTCTATTCAATTTTCAATTAATAAAAAAACGTTTTTCCAACCATTTCTCAATTACGAAAAAGAACACGTTCCAATTCATTTGCAGTTAAACAAAAAACTGTTCTAGTTTATTTTCAATGAAACAAGAAAACCCTTTTCGAATCACTTTTTAATTACGGAAAAACCATGTTCCAGACAATTCCCAATAAAACAAAAAAACGCTGTTTCAATGAATTTTCAATTGAGTAAAAAAAAACAGGTTCATAGCCGTTTTAAATTGAGCAGAAAACCACTTTCCAATCCATTTTCAATTTCAAAAAACATTCATTTTCAATTTTTTAAAACTTTGTGCCAACCCCTTTTGAATTAAGGATAAAACTATATTTCAATTCATTTTCAATTGTCCAAAAAAATGTTCCAATTTATTTTCAATTAAGCAAGAAACGCTGTTTCTACCCATTTCTCATTTAAACAAAGAATCAATTTTTAATTAAGCCAAAAACCCTATTCCCTTTAAATTTCAATTAAATAAATAAAAAATTTAATTTGAACCAGGAAAGCTGTTCCAGTCCCTTTTGATTTAGACAAAAAATGTATTTTTAATTAAACCAAAAACCCTATATTATATTTTTTTATAACATTTCAGCAAGTATGCAATAATTTCTGACGGAGTTTCATTGAAATTTTACAATTAATTAATGTGTGAGAGCGAAAAATTAATTTTCAATATGAATAAAAATTTCCCTTCTTCGTTATTCATACTTTTTATCTAAATGGAACATTTCTGTGACATATTTGTACATTCTAATCGAAGTTTAAAGTTTAATGAACCATATTTATTGATACTAAGTGTCTTTTCATTATTATTTATACATATTTGAGGACTTTTTATTTGACATTATATTTTCCAAGAGTAGATAAGCAACAGTAGTTAATCGAAGAGTTTTGTTGTTAAAATTGGCGGCTCTCTGACTGTCATGTAGTTGCTTCAAGTTAAAGGTTGTATTTTTTTGTTGTTTTTTTTATTCGTGACCATTTTAAATTTATTATATATTTTTTAAATGAACAGAAAAAATAGTGTAAATTCGTAGTTTATAGATATATTATATAAACGATTATCTATTGATGGATATAGGTGTCAAAATCGTACCCTTGTCCGGGTCTAATAAAAATGTTCAATACAGCTAATTTACTAATGTCATGATATTTTTTTCTGTAAGGTTATTCAATGGAATATGAAACGTTTATTAAGAAATGAAAACCTTTTTTTATTTTTAGAAACTGGTGCGGTTAAATGGTATTGATTTTTTCTCTATCTACTTTAGGGCGGTTTCCCGTAATAAAACCCCCCTGTTTAACCCCCTTTTCAATTAAGGAAAAACCATTTTCCAATCAAACTTCTATATAACAAAAAGCCATGTTCCAATCCCTTTTCAATATGAAAAAACCTAGAAAAATAATGCCCCAATTCATTTTTAATTTAAAAGGAGACGTGTTCCAATTAATTTTCAATTACACAAGAAAAGCTGTTCTAATCAATTTTCAATTAAACAAAAAGTACTATTCCAACCCCTTTTCATTTAAACAAAAAATTCTTTTACAATCCATTTTCGATTAAACCAAAACCCTTATTCTCTTTAAATATGAATTACTAAAAAAAACCTGTTCCCACCTCTTTTTAATTATCCAAAAATCATGTACCGATCAATTTTCAATTGAACAAAACACCTTGTTGCTATTAATATTCAGGTTAAACAAAACATCTCTGTTCTAATCTATTTTTAAATACGCAAAAAATCGTGTACCAATCCGTTTACAATAAAAAAACAACCCTGCTTCAATTTATTTTCAATTAAACAAACAAAAAATCGATTCCAATACGTTTTTAATTAAACAAGAAAACCCTACACCCTTCAACTTTCAATTAATAAAAAAAACCTGTTTCAACTCCTTTTCAATTAAGCAAAAAATGGTTCCAATCCATTTTTAATTAAACAAAAAGCGCTGTTCCAATGAATTTTCAATTTAAAAAATCTGTTAAAGTTCATTTTTAATTATTAAAAAAACCCTTTTCCAACCCCTTTTCATTTAAACAAAAAAATACTGTTTTGCTGTTCCAAACAATTTTAAATAGAATACAAAACAACTCTGTTCCAACCTCTTTTCAGTTACTGAAAACAGGGTGGCCGTTGGGCCGGGAAACCTGGAAAACCGGGAGATGAAAGTGAATTTATTTTTTGACCGGGAATTTTACAAATTTTGAGGGAAAAAAAATCTGTCCAACTTTCTTTCATTTGAACCGTTTTTTAAATACATAGTTAAATTGTGATCTTTTTCAATTATGATATCGTTCAGTTTTTAATGCGTAATTCGAAAATCTTTCACTTAAAAATGTTGCCATCTTATATTTTTAAATTTTAAGCTTATATTTTAATTCAAAGAATTTTAAAGGCTTAAACGATTAAAAATTAGTGGCGTTTAAAATATCAGATTCGGAATCAGTTCAAAATTTTAGAATTTCCAGATTTTAACATTTAAAATTAAACTGTTTCAATTGGAAAGTATTATTAGTTAAGAAAATGTAAACGCCCGATTGAAACTTTATAAACTATTTTCAATTTTAAAATAACTTAAAAATAATATATTTATAATCAAAGGTTTTTATTAAATTTTAAATATTATTTTAGTCTAAAATATTCCATTTAGAGAAAATTCGAGTTAGCTGAAGAAATATTTAGAAGTTTTGAAAAAATTTAAAATTAATTATAAATTTGAAATGATTTCAAATAATTTAAACGAAGTTTCTACGTGTACCGACAAAATCCGGCTATTCGTGCAAAAATTTCGTCGCAAATGGTCCACCGCCTAATTTAAAACCAAATTTAGATTTTGGCAGATGTAAACAACAAATTGAGAAGCTTTAAAAGAATTTTAACAGGCCTCAAAAGAATAAAAAACATTTTCTAGAAGTTCAAGAAAAAGCATCACAATAATTAAAAATTTGAAAAAATGTCGAACAACATGTAAATGTTTCAAGATATTGTAATCAAATTTTGAAGTATTTGAAGGATTTTAAAACTATTTAAAATAAGAATAACTTTTAATTTAAGAACTGCTCAATTTAAAAAAAAATTAATCGTTCTATTTTTAATGTTTCTAGCTTGAAATGCTTAAAATAATATAATTTTGAATTTTCTTAATGCATTGATTGATTCTTCAATTTAACGAATTGAAAACGATAAAGTAGATTTATATTTTTGAAACTGAATCTGAATCATTGAACTTTATAATTTATCAAAATTTAGAGTTTTAATTTGGGAGCATAACTGCATATCCATTTTCAATTCAACAAAAAAAAAACCCTTTTTCCCCGCCCTTTTTCAAATTAAAACAAAAAGAATGCCTGTTCCAACCCTTTTCAGATTGAAAGAAAAAGTTGTCCTATTTCATTATATATCCAATAGAGAATTTGCATCCATTTATTATATTTTTATTTATGATCTCATGATCCTAATGTTTGGAATGGACGCTTCGTTTTTATCTTGAAGTACTGATTGCTTATTTAAAATTGACTGAAAGTGACGTTTGCCATTAAGATGCTATCCCATATACGGAGATTTAGATCTGCACTCAAAAGTAGTCCGCCCACCTAGAAAATTTATTACGTTTTTGTATGATCTTCTGGCAGATGTTATCTTTACTGGATGCTATTGTTTACATAGTCAATTAAATATGAATTTTCAATATAGTTTTCTGTCCGTATACTAATTAAGCAATCACAAAAGCTGCTGTTTTCCGTTTTTTTTTTAATTGAATTAGAAATTGTGTAATAATATTTATTAATTTCATGTAAAAAAACATTGAAACATGCCAAATTTTCTTACCCTTGTTCCTGCCTCTTGTCAATTAACCAAAAATTATTCTCTTTGAACTTGTTTGAACTTTTCTAATTTTTCTCTTTTCAGTATGGCTGTATTCTACTATCAGTATTTTGATAATTAGCCTCTGTGGTCTTTTGGGAGTTGCTGTAATTCCTGTTATGGGAAAAAGTTATTACCACCAGCTTCTGCAATTTTTGGTCGCTCTTGCCGTCGGAACATTATGTGGAGATGCCCTCATTCATTTACTTCCTCATGTAAGTTTTAGTACTTTATTAACGTTTAATTAAACAAAATCGACTGTATTTCCTGTTTCAATCATTTTTCAAATTAAATAAAGAACCTTCTTCTAGTCCACTTTCAATGAAACAAGCAATGCTGTTTCAGTCAAATTTCAATTAAACAAAAAAATCCTGCTTTGGTCTAGTTTTAATTAAACAATAAATAAAACCAGTTCTCATCCCTTTGTAATGAAAAAAAAACTCTGCTTCAATCAATTTTCAATTAAATAAA
>JAWWLR010000003.1:1845794-1857102 GCA_035041075.1 Acraspis erinacei
GAACGTTTTTATTTGGTTCTGCCGTTCACGCGGTCCAAGAGGCTGGAGACTCTTCAAACGGTAACTTCTGCGGTATCCTTGAACTTTTAGCTAAATAAGACTCGTTTCTTAATGACCACATACGAAAATTTCGCCACTCTCAAGAGACCGGGAAATGATTACAAGATATTACAGGTGCATTACTTTTCAGCATATATTCAGACTGACTTTATGGTTGTTTGTGCGAATGAAGTGATAAATTGTATTCTTTAAGAACACGAAAAAGCAAAATATCATTCACTTTATTTGGATGCAACTCCAGATTTCACTTACGTTGAACTAATTGCATTTTTAATTTGCTATTTCAATTTGAACAATGTAGATGGAGCAGAGGAGTTCTCTTAACATCAGCGGAGTACAAGCAGCTGAGAGTTGTCTTGCTGCCCTTACATTTTTTCATGTCTTAGAAAAATTATGCACAATATTTAGTTATGGTTCACAGAGCTGAGAAAAATTAAAGAAAAAATAAACTGCTCTAAGCATTCAACCTCTCGAACTCGCTAGTCGGCTTGGAGTTACTCCATGAAATCCCTTGTTCCCCATTTTCCAGGAGTGGCAGACGCACTGGATGAGGTGTCATTGAATCTATTAGCAGGATGTCGTGGTGATGTCAATGGACTCAAAACTTATACACGGAACTTAAGTTGTTTATGCATGACATCGATTTGGGTGTAAGTTTTGAAAACCATTGACATTGTAAACAAAGTAATTCAGACACGAGGGGCAACGCTTGACGTCACCTGTAAAAAGTTTAAAAAGTTTAAGGGCAGAAAGTCAATAGAGCGGGAGGTGTTTGAACGAAGATATGAAAACACAACTTCTGAGAGTCAACTTAGAAGCTATAACCGATGATTTTACCTCAAAGAAGGCTAGAAAACTTACTTTTTTTAAAAAAAAGTGAGTTCCTGTACGATACATCTAGTGGTAGTAGCCTTTTTTACGAACTAATGACTAAAATTATGCATTCTATCATTGAATGTTGAGAATGATAGTACCAGTATTCCTGATTGCATAGCAGCTAATAAAGGTTTTTATTATTAAATTCTCTAACTTTTTTGTATGCAATCATTACAAGGATTTTATTTGATATTATTCAGTAAAAAAGTTTTTATTTTACTTTTTAAGAAATGTTGACATGAATTTAATATAATGATATAAATATAAATTCTAACATAGATGTAATAGATATAATTTTTTTCTAATAATATTATTACCTAAAACCCTTTCGCCTAGATTTGAACTCAGAAAAAGTCGTGATTAATTCTTCCCAATCTAATACATAAGTATCTCAGACTCTATGCATAAAAGGGAAAAGCCATTCAACCGATTTCGGTCATTATCGAGCGCAAGTACGTTTTGATTCTTTTCAAACAAAGAAAATTATCTTTTTGCGCTGCAGTTTGTCATCGCCATACAAGTAAACATTCTGTATGCTATTTCAACATTGGGATAAATAGCGTACAAATCATTATTGCGAAGAAATTCCAGCAATTCAAGAGGCAACGATTTGTCCATGCTCTGGATAACACAATAAGCATGAAAATGCACAAACTCGTAGCCTAATGTAGATTCAAGATCGGAATCGTACATTAAACTTAGAGATTCAGATTTTTTACAAAATTGTGACATTTTTCCTAATGCTTATCCGAAATTGTTACGTTGGCACAAACACAACGTTCTTCCGACGGTTTACCGAAGACAGTGAGACCAATGCTGGTGACTTTTGCTACTGCGCTTGCGTTTGGACCGAGCACTGATTGGCCGCAGTTGTGGCGCTATACAAACTCGGAATTAAAAACAATTCATGTAATTTAAATAAATAATTATTGAAAAATGCTCAAGAATGTATGAAAATTGTACGACTTTTGATTTCAGATAAGAACATTTACGCAGTTGTGGTGTCCTATAGCTTCATCTACGAATACTCCCCTAAAATGTTCTCTCATGGTGTATCATGTCTGCATCATCTAGCATTTCCCCTTTACTATTTCTCATCAGGATACAAAATATCCGCGGAAAAACAACTCATTAACATTCAATCGATTCGTGATTGATTCTTGATAATAAAATGAAAATTTTATTTTTAGTTATTCATTTTTTTTAATTAAAGGAAAATTCCGTTCCAAATTTCCCGCCCTTCTGAATTTGCCGCTCGAGGCACTGCCCATGTTGTCCCTATGGTAAATCCACGCCTTTTAGGCATTAAAAGTTTGTTATAAAACTGCTTAGTAAAGGGGTCAGAGAAGGCCCATGATAATATATTACCCTAGGACCCGAAACGGCTCTCGGTGACCCTGATGGGGTTAGATTACTTGTTTATATCTGCATCTTAATTAAGAACGTCCTGGACGTAGTGTTCGAATAAATAAAAAAAAACGAATAAAGGACATAAGCTTTAATATTTGGAAAACTAAAAGGAAATAAGCACTGAAGTTCAGAATTCCAAAAGGGAATAAGCGCCAGCATTTGGCACAGCAAAAGGTAATAAGCGCCAAACTTAAACATTCTGAAAGAATATAGCGACAACTTTTAACACACGAAAAGTGCATAAACGCCATAATGGACAATTCCAGAGCACTTAATGTTTGTCACAGCAAAATGGCATAAACGCTAAAGTTTATAATTCTAAAAGGGCATATGCGCTAACACTTGGCACAGAAAAATGGCATAAGTGTCAAGTTCGAAATTCCTAAAGGGCATAAGAGCCAAAGTTTAGAATTTCAAAAGGGCGTTAACGCCAACATTTGGCACACTGAAGAGCATGTGCGCAAAATTTGGAATCCCAAAACGAAATGAGTGCCAAAGTTGAGAAGGCCAAATGGACGTAAGCGCCAACTTTTGGCACACCAAAAGAGCATACACACCAAATTTTCGCACACCAAAAGGGCATAAGCTTCAAATTTTGTAATTCCAAAAAGGCCTAAGCGCCAACATTTGGCAACAGGGAAATGGCATAAGCGTAAGTTCGAAATTCCAAAAGGAGATAAGCGCCAACATTTGCGAAATCAAATGAACGTAAACGCCATAGGTTAAAATTCCAAAAGGGTCCAAAAGTCGTAGCATTTGGCAATTCAAAAGGCATAGGAACCAAAGTTTGGAATTCCAAAAGAGCATAAATGTTAAAATTGGGCAGTTTTTTTCGTAAGGGATTTCTTGGATTCCACATGGTCACTTTTTTGACAGATTGACCTAGATATAAAAAAAGTAACTTTTATTTAACCACAAATATCATCAACCATTAACAAACAAATAGTGGAACAAATGTATTCTAAAACATACATCAATGTAAATTCAATAAAAACAGATTGATAAACTATAAATTATAAAGATAATAGAATATTTGCCTTATGTTTTTATTATTTTTTGGCCAAGGAGATGGATAATTTATCAGCAATGATGAAAAATAAATATGAAATAAACACAATTTGTAGAACTGTCGAAATGCTTATGATGGTTTGTTTTGATGTTGAAGTTACCAGGATTGCTGAATTTCGATTTTCAACGCACCTTATTCAATGAAAAGAAGAAAGATATTATCCAAATTATTTAGGATGCAAAGTCGAATATAAACAATGTATTTTAATCCAGTTAAATTTGTTGTTTTCGTTTAACTTTTTGCTTAAAAATCCCATATGTAATAGATTTTAATATACAGAAATTAAATATGAGGGCTAATCATAACAGCTATTTCAATTATCTCGAAACAAAATAAATTTTTAAAAGAGTTTCGGAGCTTCATGGTTATAAAATTAATATCAATAAAAATTGATTAAACGCTAGTTTTCACTAGGAAACATATTTGAAAACGAAATTTTTGAGAAAACACGGTTGGCGAAGTCCGTCATGTAGCTGTCCATGTATTGTGACACATAAGGTAACATTCCTCGGTAGAGAAGAGGCCAGTACTCGTTGCAGAAAATGAGGGCTGCTTTATCTGAAAGGGCAGAAGAAATAATTGTATCGCATTTTTTTATTGTGGTTTATTTTAAGCAGATAAATATTTTGGTAATTGATAGAAATTTCAATGCGAGGAGATGGCGTTTCTAACCTTTTTATACTACTTGGAATCAAGAAGTTTATATAGGAAGTGTAAGTAAGAGATATGTAGGAGAAAGGATAGATTTTAGAGCAATCTAGAAGTCAGATGTTGCTTATTCAAACAACATACTCATCCTACAATACACGAAATCATAATCTCTTCGTCTAAGATAATTCTGGTATCCAGCCTGCTCAATATTCTCTGTAACTCAACGATTGATTCTGGCGTAACAACCTTATCATCTGCAAATGACTATCCATGCACCTTCACTGTCCTGAGATCAACACCTTTATTCGTGTGAGAGAGCCATTCTTAGGCTTTTAAAACCAAACACTCAGATGTTCCTTTGACCTTAGATTGACTTTATGAAGATAAACACCATCCACCTTGCCAAAGGCTTCTTGCAGATGAAAAATGGCACTAACAACTTTTTGATCTACTTTCAGACTATTTTCTATGAACTGCAAACTAAATATGTGATTCATACATGATCTTCCCATCAGAAATTCCTAAACTTATTGTGAACTTATGACCTAATATCATGAACTTATAATATTTTTCATGCTGCATTTAGAAAGCTAATAGTTCTATAATGATTAGTGCATTTACATGTATCACCCTTCCTCTTGTAGATTAGAACGATAATCGACTTTCTCCAATCATTTGGAAGTTTCCCATTCTTAGCACACATATTCAAGGTGGTAAGAAAATATATTCTAGTATAGATGCCATTGAAGATAATTTCATATCTTATAAATAATATTGCGAGTTGATTTAGCCCACAAAGCAAAACAATGAAGCAATATTAATTAAACAGTAGGATTGAAGAAATTAAGAGAGTTTTTAACATTATCTCAAGGTTTAGATTGATTAATTAAATGGAAAATGTACATATGGGAAAGAATATAAAACAGTAAGTTGAAAGAATGAAAGGAAGAGATACGCAAACAAAATTAAGAGTTAACGGAGGCAAAGGAACCTATAAAAAATGTACTTACTGAGATCTTTATTTCCGTTAAAAAGGTCACTAAACCAGATGTGCATATTCGAGATTTCAGGCAGAACTTTGAAATGTTCAATGACCCATCTATCATTCTCTACGCGTCCTTCGATGTTAAAATACGTCTTGATTCCTTCCATTGTAACATTGAATTGACCTGTTTAAACAATATACAAAACATAACTGTCCAGTTCATACATATTCATTTGATGAAAACTTGTCTCATTTGGATCAACATTAATCGAGGGGATTTATGTAAATATCATATGATTCGGCGATTTTTAACTCTTGTAATGAAGGTCAAAATTTTTGTCTAGTACAGTTTCGACAGGATCTCTGACCTTAGAACAGTATGGCACTGACTATTTGAGTAAATATAAAAACACTGTAGATTAATAAAATTATTCTCTTTCTTCCACTGGTCATTAAGGGAATTAAATAAATAGAAAAGAGACTTATATATCCGAAAAACAAAAAAGACGTTATTAGAAAGTGATGACTATAGGAATGTTCTTCTATAACAGCACAAAAGACAACTAGCTGCTTTCTAATTGGTAATCCACAAATTTTCGGTCATTTTGGATATTATATCAATTTAAAAAACTCGTATACCTAAGAATTGGAAGTCTTTAATCGTCATGTACCTTATACTCAATATAAAATCAAATAAATGTGAAATTTTACCATTTCCACCTATCTTAAAAGCACTGATATATCCTTCTCCCATGTAGTCACCCTCGACTAGAATTTTTGGCACTGTGACATCCATTTCCATACTGAATCGATCTCCGTCAAGATGAAGCTTCACTGACCGGAATTTATGACCTGCAGCACCATAAGCCGTTGCATTTTTCACTGTCATCTTTCCACGCAAGACGCCGTTATTAAATTCCTGTTCTATTGAGTTGACTTCAAAGGGATCCAATTGTGGAATTCCAAGTTCAGGAATTCCTGTAAAAATTATAAATAATGAAAAGTACATTCAAATTTGGTTCAAGCATCTCTTATAATAAATTTGATCAAGATACAATTAAACTTATTGAATGGGGTTCTAAACACACGAAAATTCGTGTTATTATTTATGAATAATAATAAAATACTGGTTAATATTGTTCTTATATGTCTACCTTTGATAAGAGTCGGCCATGCTTCCTCAATGGCATCTCTCGCACATAAAGAGAAATCTTCGGCATTTCTATTACAGCGCCTGAACTCAGGACCTGAAAATATCCCACATTTCTACATTGATGTGCTTTGAACACTTGGCATTTGAAAGTATAATACTTATTTTGACTTCATACATTTTGTATTTAAAGATTTATATGTTTGACATTTAAAATACAATTCTCAAAAATAAAATGTACTCAAATTTTTTTAGAACCTTGTGAGCTCTCTCTCAAAGAGAGAGAGAGAGAGAGAGAGAGAGGGAGAGAGAGGGAGCTCTCTCCATAAGAATGTGCAATATATATTCAATTTGAAATTGTCCCTCATACTAATAACTATTAACTAATATGTTAATTTTAACTTCGCAATAAAAAATTTTAAGTTGCGTAACACTTGTATGAACAGAAAATAGTCTCACGAGGGGTTTTTACTTCAAATATAGTTAGCAATTAATAAAATTGATATTCTTTTATTAAAAGTCAAATTTAGTTTTTAAGTATATAATATTAAATAGAAGATTAGTAGAAATTATTTTGGAGATTATGAGTGTTTTTGTAAGGCACTACATTATATTAACTGGAGAGCGGTATTCCGTAAAATTAGAAACGATTCGGAAAACACTTTATGCATAAATGGGTATGTTTCATTTGCATAATATTTGTAATCTAAGCTCATTTTGTGTGTATTAATTTGACAAAGCTGATTCTGTTTTTCGTTCTTTTCGAGAAAATAGTACAGTGAACTCTTGCTGATTCCAAGGTGCGCCTATTCCAAATCTGACCAATTTTATAAAAACGAGGCCCGAAGAGCGGGAATCCGTCGTTGGTTTGAATTAGTACACACCATATACAGTTTGGAAAAAACTGTTCCCATCGGCCGGTTTTGCAACCAATTTATTTGATCTAATACTTATAAATTTTGTTATAATGCCTACAAATTATATATAAAATATACTTTTTTCAAATGTTTTTCATGCAAATAAATGCAAATAAAAGACAGTATTTAAAATAGCATTTTGTTTTGTATAATTTAATCACATTCTACTCTAATACTTGCATACAATTCCCAATCAGTCATAACTATTAATCAGAAGTATCGCTCGAGCCAGATTATTACAAAAATTATTATTTTCAGAATTTTTGAAGATTATTAAAGGAAATTCTATTCATAAACATTTTAAAAAATAAAAAATAAATTTTAAAGTGAAGTTCTCGAAAATCGAACACGCAACCTTCCAGCTACGAGGATGAAGCTACCGGCTAATGGGAATTTTTTTTCGTCAAGCTGCTTATGGTCTTTGTTGAATATCGGAAAATCAGTTAGCTCTAAAACCGCGAAAAAGCGCATATTCTTGTTTTGGAAAAGTAGTTCAAAAAGATTATGAACTAAAACTTAAATTTACAATTGGTGGTCTCCTTTAAATAGTCAACAATTTATACTTAAAAATTTGATGTGATTAATATAATTTAGTATCTTGTTAAGAAAGCATAAAAATTGGTATTCTATATTTTTCTTTATTAATCCGTTTTTTCAAACTAATGACTATAATATCAAAAATATAAAATGGTCCAAAGACAAATTGAAGTCCAAAAACATAATATTTCTTTTCGATGAGTTTTAAAAAGTTTCCTTCCCACTTTTCGATGGTTTGCACCGTAATTTGAGTGTTTCGAAAAATTTAATTTTTCAGTACAAAATTGCTGGTGCCAAATACTTAAAAATATAAGAGGAAATTTTTGGAGAATTTTTTTTTGATTAAAATATATTTCATTTAATAAGAGATGTACAAAAAATTATATTCAAATTTAAAAAACGCATATTTATCAAATTAACGAAACCGAAAAGTTACTTATAGCTTAGGATACATATATTTATCCTCGGAATAAAACCTTAATTGCCAAACTAATGTAAACATAATGTAACAATATGATTCTAACTTTACTAATGAAAGGGTTAATCTTTCATATTTTTTAATGTAAGGGAAACCAACCTGAATTAGATAATTTACCTCCAGTAGATAATTATTCATTTAAAATGCTAATTTAAGTAAAATAGTTCATTTCATGTTATAATTATTGACGACAATGCACTTGCCGATATAATTATTAAAATTAGATTTAATAATTTTTCGTACATTTGTAAAAATTGTGAATTATGATCGTTGATTGTGATACAAAAATGACATTAACAAATTTGGAATAATATGGATTTCTCAATTTCCAAAGTATATTTCTCCATTTAATTTGGTTAATTTCTCTATATCAGCCAGGGTAAACTTTTTCATTATTATCGGTTGTCATCACTGACACGGATTAAAAATGGTACTTATGTGAAAATTTTTCGCCCGAAATTTATTGTTAACTTTATTAACAAACTATATAAAGAACGCACTGTGAGCTGTGTATTTATTTATATATCTTGTTTGTTATATCAGCATTGAATAACAAAAGTTCATCACTAGTTACTACTATCGACATCATTTTTAAACATTTCGAAGAAAATCAATCTCTTTCTGTCTATAAATGTGCTTACTGTGTCCGTGCTTATATAATTGTTGTATAACAATTGAATTTAAAAGGCGTTACTTTTTTTTCATAAACCCTTGTGAATTAAATTCAAGAGACACTGAGACTTCGTAGGGCTTCCAGAATTCCAACAGTCAAAAAACATCCAACGTCCAAAAAATGGTTCAATAACCACTAACTTAAAGAAGCTGAGCTGGGAAATTTTCTATGTGGGAAACTTTATAGATAGGATTTCTGAATGCAACAAAACTATTTCAAAAGAAACCCTATATACACACAGCCACTAATTTAAAAAATCTGAGCTGGGCAATTTCCACATGGGAAACTTTCTGGATAAGATTTTTGAATGCACCAAAACTATTTTAAAAGAAACAATTATATATACACAAAAATAATTTCACCCCAATAACTTCAGTTATAAAAATCCGGTCAAACTTACGCAGAGGCACTTCTTCATCAGCTTTGATAACTAACAATGCACTGGTGACACAAAGCGCGGAGAGTGATAGTTGCATGCCTATTCGCTAAAAATACAGTGGACGTTGTCAATTAGCATTCTCTTTATATAGTTTCCAGTATCAAGGACTTTGTGTAGCAACGACGGAAAATTACATGCTATTAAATTTGCATTTGCATCCGAGAGTTAAGAAAATATATAAATTATAACTGGCATGCGCATATTTAAACAACCCAAGGAAGTAAGGCCACGGAAGTCATTCACTTACACTTCCGTAACAATAAAAGCATATTGGCATCTCTGATGGTGAAAATTATTTTGTGAAAAATAATGCCCACTCGTTACGAAACTTTATATTTAAGTTCAATATTTCACTTGAAATGTGCTATTAAATTTAGTTTTGAGTAATTTATCATATGAATACAAACAATCCTTATGAACTAAATAATAATCGAGCGTCGATCTATGTGTAAGAAATTGAATTCAAAATTTTGGTATTCCCGCCCATACACGTGGGATTCTCCGTTGATGCTTATCCCTATTAAGAAATTCCCCTATTTTCCCCATTCAAAAAGGGACGTTGATAACAACCTTTTTTCTATTTAATCCACTAAGGTTTGGGCTCTACTAAGCCCAACCCATTTTTTCTACTTAAAAAAAATTGATGTTAGAGTAGAAATGGGGCATTAAAATATGATAATCTGTCATTTACTATAAACAAACTGTTGTCCCTGCTGAAAGTAAAAAGATAGAGATCCTATCTTTTTGAATAATTTTGCATCTTTATGATAGAATTTGATAGAGAAAGTGTATCCCATTCTTTTTTTTGTCAGTCTGTTTTTCCTATGCATTTGTCAGTCTAAATGTACGTTTATCTTTTCCAATAGCCTCTTCTCTATCTCATCCAATCCTTTGTCTATCCGCGTCAATATTTTCCTATCTCTTTCGTTAATCGAAATCCACGTCTACCTTTTCATTATCATCTTCCGTATCTTATCTTATCATACATCTATCAACGTCTATCTTTTTTAATACACTCTTCTCTATATCATCCTCTCATTTATCTATTATATATATTTTTTTATCTCTCTGTAATCTATATCAAATTTATACACAGAAAATCGCCGATCCTCCAATGTACACCGAAATCGATGTTTAATTGAGTTGCAAAAAATTTGACCCACATAGATTCATTATGAGAATCTAGGGGAAAATCATAATTTAGAGACTGTTTTTGATCATTTAAACTTGCCATTGTACGGTTTAGCGAGTACTTACAGTCTTAACCTATTGAATATATTGAATATAATAGGTATTTCGTTTAATAATGTCCAGGTTTTCGCAGAATTTGGCCGTTTGTTTACATAACAATAAGAATTACCTTAATAATCAAAGTATTGGCAGTGCATGGATTCCATCCCAAAAGAACTGTTTATTTTTTTAGGTCAACCATTCATCGAGCCAAATTCTCACATAATCGTAAGACTGGAATCTTTTCTTTGAAAGTCCGTGCTGCATCGATCGGAATAAGTGGTAGTCCGATGGGGTCAAGTACGGTGAATACGGCGGGTGGGGTAGGATGTTTCAATGTTTTCCAAATAGTTTTGGACTGGTTTCGCAACATGAGGCCGTGCATTGTTCTGTTGAAAAATGACGTTCTCGTGTTTTTGCGCGTATTTTCTCGTTTTTCCTTCAATGCTTTGTTTAATTTAATTAATTGTTGTTGGTACCGTTCGCCAGTAATCGTTTCACCAGGTTTCAGAATTTCTTAATACACACCTCGGCTATTGTCCCACCAAATACACAGAAAAGCCTTCTTCTCATGTATATTGCGCACTGGTTTTGACGTTGAAGGCCGGCCTGGGTCTACCCATGATTTTCTTCCATTTGGGTTGTCAAAATAGATCCACTTTTCATCACCTGTCACAATTCGATACAAGAATCCTTCTCTTTTCTGTCTGCTTAGCAGAATTTCACAAGTGGGTTTTCACCTTTCAATGTCTCTGTCTTTCAATTGCTATGGAACCCATTTCCCTACCATCTAGACCTTTCCCAATGCGTGTGGACGTTCGAAAATGGTGCAC
>JAWWLR010000003.1:1874865-1887715 GCA_035041075.1 Acraspis erinacei
AATTAATTTCAATGTTTGGAAGTTAAATATTTTAAAAATATATATTAGCAAAGGATCCTGCTCTTCCGAATATTGCAAATAATTTTTTTCTCTTCTTTTTTTGATAAAATAGAACTTAATTAATACGCTGAAAATGAAAATAAATGTCAGCCAGAAAGTTGCCGCGTGACTTTTGTATCCTTTTTTCATCTTTAGCACATTCCTAGACGTTAATGATATATGAAGAATCGGTATCAACACGTTAATTCTTCATTCAATTAATTAATAAACATGTGATAAAATTATCATTAATTATATAAATTTATTCATTTCATGAGAAGAAATGAAGGATTTTATATGTGTTTTCATAATTTCAGAACCTGAACTGCAAAATTAACCGGAAGTATTTTTTTTTATTATTTATTATGCCCTAATTACGGTAATGATGGCATGGTGGTCTACCATTTCGCCACCTGGTGACGAAAACTGGCACTAGAAATTGTAGGTAAAATTTTAAAGATGTAGTTTAATTTTTGCATAAAAGTGTTTTTTACGATTATTTCGTAAAGTATAAAACAAGGATTGAATACGAAAAACAAATCTTCATCCAAAATAAATAGTTCTAGATAGAATTTCCATTTTAGACAGTGAAAAAATATATTTTTGTCAAAATAGGAAAAAAAACAATTATTTCACTATTTCATGCCAAGTTTCAATGCATTTTAAGCTTAAATGAACTTTAATTAATGTATGTAGTGACAAATTATATCCAGATTATGCAAAGAAACAAATGGTTCAAGGTCAATGAAATTAAAAAAATCGAACTCTAAAGCTAATAATTTTTCCATTTGAATTAATAAAAACTGAGCCATTTTTAATTAAATGCAGTTAAACTGCAAAATAAGTTTTTTTTTCACTTTTATTAATTGTAGAGTTCAAAGATTCAGATTCGGTTTTAAAAATATAAATCCATGTTATAATTTTCAATGCTCTAAACTCAAAATTGAAGAATCAATCAATTAATTAATTTTTTTTTAAATAATTTTATTTGAAAATCTTGACAAATCTGCATGTTTTACATTTTTTTCAAGTTTTTTATTATTTTTGAAATTTTTTCAGAACTTCTAAACATCCTTTAAAATGACAAACTGTTCCTAAAATTTGTTTGAATTCTGCCAAATTAAAAAAATCCTTAAAATCTTCCTCATTATATTTTGATAATTTTATAAATCTTTCTAAATCTTTTTCAATAATCACTCAAAATGATCTTTTCAAAATAAAAATAATTTTCAATTTGCATAAGAAATGTTTTTTATTCTTTTAAAGCCTTTAAAATTCAAAAAAAGTTTCGAAATTTGTTCTTAGAAATCTGTCAAAATCTATATTTTGTTTTAAATTAGGCCGTGGGCTATTTTCCCCGAAATTTCAAATCATTTCAAATTTTTAATTGAATATGATTTTTTTTAACTTCTAGATATTTCTTCAACTTCCTTCAATTTTTTCTAAGAATAATGTCCTCAATTGTTATTTATAAATCCAAATTTAACAATTTGACTTAGAAATTACATTTTTTTAAATAGAGCAATCAAAATGTAACGTTCAAAATTTAGTCTTGAATATTTAACTATAATTACTAATTTTAAATAATCAGATATTTCTAAATATTAAATAAATTATTATTTTTCTTAATAAAAAAAATCAAATTTGAAGGTTTAAAATGGAATATTTTACACTAAAATAATTTGTTAAATTTCATAAAAGCTTTTAATTAGGAATATATTATTTTGAAGTTATTTAAAATTTTTCTTTTAACACACGTTACAAGATTATCATAACGATTTTTTGAATTTTTTTATAAAATCGTAAATTCAAATTTTTATTGCACAAAAAACACTTAAAACTCAAAAATTCCATTTTACGTTCAAACTATGCAAGATACGACAAATGTTGATTAGATCAAAATTGTGCACTCAAACAAGATCTACAAATTTGTTATTAACGACATTTTTATAGGATGTGTAGTTTTTGTTTTGTTCTTAAAAAATAACATTAACAGTGAAAAAATCTGCCCGGTGAATAGGCACATTCTCATCAAAACTT
This sequence comes from Acraspis erinacei, assembly GCA_035041075.1. Lineage (NCBI taxonomy): Eukaryota > Metazoa > Arthropoda > Insecta > Hymenoptera > Cynipidae > Acraspis > Acraspis erinacei. The sequence continues at coordinate 1,876,945 of JAWWLR010000003.1, forward strand.
TGCTTATTGAATTTCTTTTTCATCTTGTGTGTGTGGGGTTGCAAAAAATTTACTTTTAAAAAATGTAATAAAAATTTTTTAAACTTTTAAAAATTATGTTTTTCATTCAACTATATCAACTATATCCCATCTAATACAGCGCTGCTGAAGGTTGGTGACCTTCTCAGCATAAAACACTAACATATTTTTCAAAACAGTATAGCAATTTTTATACTTTTTAATCAGAGGCCACAGTGTCATAGGGGGCATAGGGGGCAAACTCCCTGTAGAAATTTACCAGGGAGGGGCAAAGTATTCATTCCCCCTCCCCCCTCCCCATTAAATCGAATGAATTAATCCATGGGATCGAATGAGAAGCATGGAGTAATAAATTTGAATAGAACAATGCAGATTGAACAAAAATAAATTTAAATTAAATAATATTGTATTATATTATTACAATTGATGCAACAATTTATTTCTAAATTTTGATAATTATGAAGTTGTTTTTCTCTTTCTTCAATATTTTCAATGGATTATCCTGAGCTATTTTTTCAAATTTGGGCTCCCGGCTTTCTCCCGGTTCTCCCGGTGAATATTCGTGATTTCTCCCGGGTTATAAAAAATTAAATCTCTTTGCAAAAGCCACAATTTTTCAGATATTTTATCAATTGCGGAAGTCGATAAATATCAGTAAAACGTTTTGCAAGAAATTAATTAAATTTAAATCATATAATAAGAAATTCATAGAATTAAGTAAATTTCTATTTACTAAGATGAAAATATGCAAATTTAAAAATCTATTATTAAAATATTTTTTTAATATTTTTGAAACAATAATAAATAACTAATAATTTCAAATTGCAAGCGTCTGGAATTAAAAAAAAATACGAAAGATTTTGGACAATTTAATTAGAAAAAGGTGTTGAATTGTATACTTTCTAATTCGAAGCGCTAAAAATTAAACATTTTTTATTTAATTTGAAAAAATAGGAGAATGCCAAAACATTAAAAATGAAATATATAAGATTTAAAGTTTGGAAATTGGATCATTTAAAATTCAGAAGAATTAGGCTTGTATTTATTTATAATAAAAGCGTTCAAAGTAAATAATTGCGAGCTTCATTTAAAATTGAACAAAAAATCGCTTAGAATTAATAATTTTTAAATTGCCAATAAATACTTTCCAGTACATAATCAATTAAATTTTAATTAAAAATTAAAACCTATGAAAGGAAAAAATTAAAAATGTAGCGTTGCTCCTGAAAATTTAGAAATCTGGAATTGTAACCACTTAAAATTACCAAAATTTTCCTTTTACTGATGTATCCATTTCAGGTAGTTAAATTTTCATCTTTTTTTATTTTAAACTCAATTTTTAATTTTATAACTTCAAATCTTCCTTTAGAATTATTATTCATTTTAGAAATTCTCGAATAAAAAATGTTTAATTTGAAATTACTTATTTGTTTAAATCTTCAACTAAAAAAAAGATAATTTTAAGATATGTACATCCAAAATTATTAAATTTAAAACTGACAATCAAGGCCTTTAATATAAAATTTTGAAATATTTAATAGCAAAACGGTCCTAAAATGTTGATTATTTAAATTTGAAACAACAATATATTGAAATTCAAAATTCGAAAGCTCTGAAAATTAATATAAAAATTAATTCCCTGTCTTTTTCACTATTCCAAATTGCAGAATTTTAAATAAGGTGTGAAATATTGTTCAAAGTTTCAAGAATTACGAAATATGGGAAATCTCCCGGTTTTCTCCCGGTGCTCCCGCCGATTCTCCAATTTCTTCAGAAAACACTTTCGTCAGAAAACAAACTGCGAAAAAAAGGTTAGAAAGGAAAGACTATATGTAAACTAAACAAAACCGTACTTTATTTGGAAATTTCTAGCAAACAACAAGATTTTCCATGGTAAAATTTTCTTCCGTTTTTCACATTTTCAATTAATTACAGAGTTTCAATTTCCTTAATATCTAGAAAAAAATTGCATCTATAGACAAGCAACTAAAATTGAAAATTCGATCGATAGTTCTTGCATTCCAGTGAGGGGCCGTCCATAAACCTGCTGCAATTATATTTCAAAGTTAAAATTTGTTATCAATTTTGTATTTTGTTATTTAAAAATCTTATTTTTCAGCGTATGCTGCTAACAAAAAAAAATTAAAATGTAAAATTTGTTACAAATTTCAACATAGTTATAATTATCCCAACAAAAATATGGATGGCCCCTAACCATCGAATTTTTTAATTTAGCCAAGACAATGCAGTGATATGGAATGTTAAAAATACCTTATTTTTTTTTTAATTTAAAAAAAAATTGTATCGACTAGCTCCTATCTGTATACTTATAATAATCTCTCCCAACGATTCGAACTTCCAACAATTACGACTTTCATTGGAATGTAAAAATTCTTTCAATAATACTGTCTTTGGAAAAAGTTTTTTTTTTTCGAGAAAATTACATTTTTTGAACTTGAAGAATTTATTTAAAATTTTGTGCTTCACGTAAAATACTTTCAGTACCTTTAAATATTATTCGCCGCGCAAAATTGTGCGCCTTGTAACCTTCTTAAAACAATTTGGTCCGCTTAATTGATATTTGGAGAGTCAAAAAAAAAGAATTTTCTGATTTTCTGAAGACACTGCCAAACTAAACTAGTAACGATAAATATTACGATATCACTATAATCACTTTTTCCTAATTCTTCATTCCCGAGATAAGGTTCCTCTTTTTAAAAATAATTCAAAAGCCAGAAATCTCCATGAAAATAATAATAATAATCATTTTCAGCCTCGGAGAAACTACTCGGCCCAGATTGAGAAAAGTTCCCAACCGTTCTTTTTTTTAAGTACATAAAACACGCAATACTAAATTTCCCTTTCGAAAATGTCTCTGAAGATAAACTTCCTATGCGTACTTTCATTTTCTATCACTTGTGGAAACTGCGTTCCACTTCCTTACTCGCTAATAATCAGGAATGTAGTGAGAGGTCGCTTAGAAAAAAGGTATGATTCTTTTTCGCAGCGAATTGCACGAGAGTAAACTTGAAATTTTCGTTATATATCGCTTCTTAGAAGTCTCAGGTTAAAGGTAACTCATGTCTAGAGCCTTGTAGAGGGCGTGCAAATCTTTGTGACTCTGTATCCTCCAAAATGGAAAATTGTAGGCTCTTGCTGCTGTTTCGTCATCTGGACTGTCTCCAACGACCACGTAAGTGCATCGGCGACCAAATCTTGCAATTACTCTTCCAAAACAACTTTCCTTTCCTAAAAAAAGAAAAAAAAGAATTTTTTTTTTATTTCAGGGTTGCGATTCGGCGGACGATTTCAAATTTCCGATCAGTTCCCGCCTTTTTCTGGTTCGGTTTTTTTCAATTTTTCCGCTCAACTAACAGTAAGATTCTTTAACACACCTCAACAAAAATTACAAAATTAATTAATTTTGAAACAAATACTCTAATTTTCTAGTCAAAGAATAACAATTTCAAAAAAAAAATGAAATAGTTAAACTTTCAGCTGAAAAAATTAATTAAAGCAGAAAAACCGGATTTTCAATCTAACAAATCTATTTTCAACACAAATAGTGAAATAATTAAATTTTAAGTTAAAAAAAATTAAGGTTCAACCAAACAGATGAATTTTCAACTGAAGCTATGGAATATTTAATTAAAATAAGTTAAATTTTCAGTCAAAAAAATTTTCTTTCCACAAAAAAAATAAATTTTAACATAAAAAAACTAACTTTCAATAAAATTCTAACATTTTCGAAAAAAGTGATGAATTTTGAACCAAAATAATGAATCTTTAACTAGAATAATTGATTGTTTTCACCAGAAAGATGAACTTTCAACTAAACTGATGTGTCCAGGGTATCTACTAAAATCCTGCAAATAAATTACTTGACAATTCCAGGTTTTTTCCAGGCATCTCAAGCTTTTTCCAGGTATAGAAATTTAATTAATATTACAAGATATTCCTAAATATTTTAGCACGATAGATTAAATAAATAAATAATTAAATAATGCTAAAAACATAATTAACTATATTTAAAATTATCTTGAACCGCTTCAAATTCCTCAATTTTCACGTACAAATTTTGACTTTCAAAAAGAGACATGAATTTTCAAACAAATAGTTTAATTTTCAACCAAAATGAATGATTTTCTATCGAAAAGACGATTTAAAAAAAATACAGTAAAATAGTTGAATTTTCAACTGAAAAAGATCAATCTTCAAATAATAGCTGAATTTTGAACTAAACTTTTCAATAAAAATGGAATAGTTACATTTTCATTAAACAAAATTATTCTTACCCAAAAAAAATATATTTTTTTTTAATAGTTTTATAGCAATACTTGAATTTTTAAGCAAAAAATGGACTTTTAAACAAGAAGATCAATTTTTAAACAGGAAAATTAATTTTCTAACAAGAAAGACGATTTTTAAATTATATATAAGAATTTTTAACAAAAAAATCTTGAATTTTTAATTAAAGAAGTCCCACTTTTAATTAAACAGTTAAATTTTCAACCAAACTAATGAAATTTCAACTAAAATTATCAATCTTTATCTCGAATGAAAGTATTTTAAAGAAAAAGATGCATTTTTGAGAAAAGATTTCAATTTTGAACAATGTAGTTTTATTTTTAAACAAAACGATGAATTAATTACTGCAATGATCAATAGTTAATTGCAATTCTTGAATTTTTAAGGAAAGAAATGGATTTTTAAATAAGACGGTTAATTTTCAAACAGGAAAATTAATTTTCTAGCAAGAAAGATGATCCTTCTTTTTTAATTGAAAGTTCGAATTTTAGATAGAGAATTCTTATATTTTATTAAAAATGCGTCTTTTTTGTAGTAAAATTATATTTTTTTTGTTTAAAATTTTATCTTTCTAGTTCAGAATTCTGGAATTTTGTTAGAAATTCGTCTTTTTTGTGGTAAAATTAATTTCTTTGTTTAAAAATTTATCTTTTTTGTTTAAAAATTCATCTTTTTTGTTTAAAATTTTATCTTTTTGGTTGAGAATTCTGGAATTTTATTAAAAATTCGTCTTTTCGGTGGTAAATTAATCTTTTTTTTTTAAATTCTTTTTAATTGAAAACTTAAATTTTTGGTTCAGAATTCTGGAATTTTGTTAAAAATTCGTCTTTTTTGTAGTAAAATTAATTTTTTGTTTAAAAATTTATCTTTTTTGTTTAAAAATTCATTTTTTGTTTAAAATTTTATCTGTTTGGTTGAGAATTCTGGAATTTTATTAAAAATTTGTCTTTTCGGTAGTAAATTAATATTTTTTCTTTAAAAATTCTTCTTTTTAGTTGAAAACTTAACTTTTTGGTTCAGAATTCTGGAACTTTGTGAAAAATTCGTCTTTTTTGTAGTAAAATTATATTTTTTTTGTTTAAAAATTTATCTTTTTGGTTCACAATTCTTGAACTTGGTTAAAAATTCGTCTTTTACGTAAAAAATTAATCTTTTAGTTCAAAAATTTAGCATTTAATTACAAAATTTAACAAATAGGTTTTAAAGTTGAAATAGTTTCTGAAAAATTAAAAAGTTTTTTCCTTCTCTCTTAATAATTCCTCTGTTAAAAAAGTTTGGTTGAGAATTTTTGAATTTTATTGAAAATTCGTCTTTTTTTTGTAATAAATTAGTATTTTTCATTAAAAAATTTTTGGTTAAAAATTTAACAACTAAGTTTAAAAAGTTAAACTAATTTCTTTAAAAAATGAAAACGGTTTTGTTTGAAAATTCCCTTTTTTTAATTTGCTGTGGTGAATTAATCTTTTTGTTAAAAAATTCCGCTTTTTTACTTGAAAATTTAACTTTTTGACAATAATGCTTGAATTTTATTTAAAAATTCGTCTTTTTGGTAATAAAAAATTTAAATTTAAACTTAAAAATTCAATTTTTTATGAATATTCAACTTTTTGGCGGAGAATTCTTGAATTTTATTAAAAATTCGTCTTTTTTTATTAAAAATTTATCTTTTTGTTTAAAAATTTATCTTTTTGGTTCAGAATTTTTCTTTTTAGTTGAAAACTTAACTTTTTGGTTCAGAATTCTTGAATTTTTTTTTTAATTCGTCTTTTTTGTAGTAAAATTATCTTTTTTGTTTAAAAATTTATCTTTTGGGTTCAGAATTCTGGAATTTTATTTAAAATTCGTCTTTACGGTAGTAAATTAATCTTTTTTCTTTAAAAATTCTTCTTTTTAGTTAAAAACTTAACTTTTTGTTGGTTTAGAATTCTTGAATTTTGTTAAAAATTCGTTTTTTACGTAAAAAATTAATCTTTTGGTTTAAAAATTCACCATTTAATTAAAAAACTTAATAAATAAGTTTTAAAGTTGAAACAGTTTCTAAAAAATTAAAAAGCTTTTTTCCTTCTCTCTTAAAAATTCCTCTCTTAAAAAGGTTCGGTAGAGAATTTTTGAATTTTATTGAAAATTCGTCCTTTCTAATAATAAATTAATCTTTTTCTTTAAACAATTCATCTTCTTTATTTCAGAATTCAACTTTTTGTTTAAAAATTTATCTTTTTGGTTCAGAATTCTTGAATTTTGTAAAAAAGTAGTCTTTTTTTTAAAGTCTTCTTTTTAGTTCAAAACTTCACTTTTTGGTTCAGAATTCCTGAATTTAAAAAAAAATTGTCTTTTTTTAGTAAAATTATCTTTTTTTGTTTAAAAATTGATCTTTTTGGTTCAGAATTTTTTAATTTTGTTAAAAATTCCTATTTTTGTAGTAAAATGATCTTTTCTTGTTTAAAATTTTATCCTTTTTGTTTGAAACGTAACATTTTGGTTCAGAATTCTTGAATTTTGTTAAAATTCGTCTTTTCGGTAGTACATTAATCTTTTTTGTTTCAAAATTCTTCTTTTTAGTTGCAAAACTTAACTTTTTGCTTTGAGAATTCTTGAATTTTATTAAAAATTCATTTTGTTCTGTAGTAAAATTATCTTTTCTTGTTTAAAATTTTATCTTTTTGGTTCAGAATTCTTGAATTTTGTAAAAAATTAGTCTTTTTTTTAAAGTCTTCTTTTTAGTTCAAACCTTAACTTTTTGGTTCAGAATTCCTGAATTTGTTTAAAAATTCGTCTCTTTTGTAGTAAAATTATCGTTTTTTGATCGAAAATTTATCTTTTTGGTTCAGAATTCTTGAATTTTTTTTTAAAAATTGTCTTTTTTTAAGTAAAATTATCTTTTTTTGTTTAAAATTTTATCTTTTTGGTTCAGAATTCTTGAATTTTGTTAAAAATTGGTCTTTTTTTTAAGTAAAATTATCTTTTCTTGTATAAAAATTTATCTTTTTGGTTCAGAATTCTTGAATTTTGTTTAAAATTCATCTTTTTTGTTTAAAAATTCTTCTTTTTAGTTCAAAATTTAACTTTTAGATTCAGAATTCTTGAATTTGGTTAAAAATTCGTTTTTTACCTATAAAACTTTTTGCTTAAAAGTTCATCTTTTTGGTCAAAAATTTAACAACTAAGTTTTAAAAGTTAAACTAACTTCTTTAAAAAATGTAAACGGGTTTGTTTAAAAATTCCATTTTTTTTTGTTTAAGAATTTGGTATTGTGAATTAATCTTTTTGTGTAAAAATTCCGCCTTTTTACTTGAAAATTCAACTTTCTGGTAATAATGCTTGAATTTTATTTAAAAATTCGTCTTTTTGGTAATAAAAAAATTTTAATTTAAATTTAAAAATGCAATTTTTTATGAATATTCAACTTTTTCGTGGAGAATTCTTGAATTCTGATTAAAATTGGTCTTACCTGCTGGTAAATTAAACTTTTTTGTTTAAGAATTCTTCTTTTTAAGTTGAAAGTTCAACCTCATGATTGAGAATTCTTGAATTTTATTAAAAATTTGTCTCTTGTAGTAAAATTATCTTTTTTGTTTAAAAATTTATCTTCTTGGTTCAGAATCCTTGAATTTTGTTTAAAAATTCTTCTTTTTAGCTGAAAACTTAACTGTTTGGTTCATAATTCTTGAATTTGGTTAAAAATTCGTCTTTTTTGTAGTAAAATTATCTTTTTTTAATTAAAAAATTATCTTTTTTATTTAAATATTTATCTTTTTGATTCATAATTCTTAAATTTTGTTAAAAATTCATCTTTTCGGTAGTAAATTATTCTTTATTGTTTAAAAATTTTTCTTTTTAGTTGTAAGCTTAACTTTTTGCTTAAAAATTCTTCTTTTTGGTTAAAAATTTAACAAATAAGTTTAAAAAGTTAAACTAATTTCTTTAAAAATTCGTCTTTTTGGTAATAATTTAATCTTTTTGTTTAAAAATTCAATTTTTTAAAATTAAAATTCCACTTTTTGCTTGAGAATTCTTGATTTTCAAAAAATTCTTGAAGAATTTTCAAACAAAAGGCTGCATTTTCAACTAAGTAATATAATATAAACGATTCGAAATTCCAATTTTTCAAGTAAAAAATTGCATATTTAAGAATATAAATTAATTTTTAACCAAGCAGATTACTTTTTTCTTAACAAAAAATAAGATTTTTTAACAAAATAAATGAATTCTTAATCAAATATTTAAATTTTCAATTAAAAAATACCTAATTAAAAGAAATTACTCACATTTTCAAACAAAGGGATGAATTTTCATATAAAATAATGAATGTTTAACTAGAATATTTAGAGAAAATTAATTTTCTACCAAAAAATCAGATATTTTTAGCAAAATACATCAAATCTTAAACCAAATAGTTCAATTTTCAATGAACAAAGATCAATTTTCAATCAATTATTTGAATCTTGAACAAAAAAATATCAGTTTTTAAAGAAAATTGGGATAGTTAGATTTAAAGTTGAAAAAAATTAATTGTCCACACAAAAAAAAAACATATTTCTAACCAAAGTCATGTTTTTTTTCAACTAAGATTATAAATATTTAGTTGAAATACTTGGATTCTCAACCAAAAAGATGAACTTTCAAACAAGAAGATTAATTTTCTACAAAAAAAAGACCAATTTTCAATCAAATTGTTTAACATTTAAGTAAAAAAGTTTAACTTTCAAAAAAAATTATGCATTTTTATATGAAATAGTTGAAATTTCAACCAAAAAGATCAATTTTCCACCTGAAATTGAATAATTAAATTTTAAGTGACAAAAAATAATACTCTAAAAACCAAAAAGAAATATATTTACATAATTTTACAAGAATTTTACGAGTTTTAAAAAGCCGTAAATCTTCATAATTTTAAAGGAGAATTTAATAAACAAAAATTTCAATAGCTAAAAGTTTAAAAAGAAAATTAAAACTGAAAACCTCATCTGTTGAATATTTAAAAAACATTCAAAAATTGCATTAACAGCTGAAAATTGAAGAAAATTGAAAACCTATAAAAAAAAGTTTTTCTAGTTATTACCTTTAGCTGCATATTCCACTTAATTTCAACATTGCAGCCGACATGCTGATCCAGTTCCTGAAGAACATTTTTAAGTGTTGGAAAGGGCTGATGATCCTCGAGATCCTCATCGAAAAATTTGGGCGTTTTCTCTCGACCTTCAGCCAAATGATAAACCTGGAATAACGCACATTTTCAAAATTTTATTTCCTTTAAAATTAAAATACTAGAGATGCTGGGATGTCCTCTCGATGCTGCCTAGATCCATTAAATTAGATCTATAGAGGATTCAAAAAAAAAAAAAAAGAATCGCTCATTAAAGCCGAGCTACGAAGTTTAAAAAACTTCCTTTTAAACAGCCCTTCAACAAAAATATTTTCATTCAATAGAGTAATAAAAAAACAACCCTTGTTGTCTCCTTTCCTTTTTTTCATGCCAAGATTACGACCTTCTTTAGAAAAAGAATCTGAAATGACGAGTCGATAATTTTTGAAAATTTAGAAAAGCTTTTTTTTCTAGAGCCTTGCTTTGCAGAAAAATTCTGCCGGATTAGATTTCTTCTTGGAAAAGTGTTGGGTTAGTATGAATTTAGAGTTCGTAAATGCTCAAGAATTTATGTTGAGCAAATGCTCTCGAGAATATGCTCAGGATTTAAGCTCAAACAGAGCATTTATAGTTCAATTTTTAGTTAAAACAAAATTTAACTAAAAAAGAAAATTAATTTTTCAGTAAAGTTTAATTTTCAGTAAAAAAAAAATAATAATAAATAACAAGAAACAACCAATTTAAAACAAAATAGTTAAATTTATATCTAAAAAGGATAAGTTTGAAACAAAAAGTGCAATAGTTCCATTTTCAGTTTAGAACATAATTTTCAAATAAAAAAAATTACTTTTCTACAAAACAGCAAAAAAGTAAGGGAATTTTCGAAAAACTAAAGTTGAAATTAATTTGATTGATTGACAATTGATTTTCAAACAGTAAAATTAATTTTCTAGCTAGAAAGACGATTATTAAATTAAATATATGAATTTTTAACCATAAAAGTTGAAAATTTCAATTAAAGAAGACCCAGTTTTATCTAAAAAGTTCTAATTCTAAATTAGAAGTTAAATTACTTGCATTTTAAATAGTTTAAGTATCCCTGAAAATCTCGAGAGATCTAAAAGTTAATCCTGCGAATTTAAACAAAAAATCCTTCAAATTTCGATTAATAAATAAAAATTGAACACTTATTATTTGTAGAAAAATTAATAACAATTTCACGAAATATTTTGAATTTTTCAAAAGATTTAAAATTAATTTCGAACTTAAAATGATATCAAATAATGTAAACAAAGTGCGTCTAATTTAAAACAAAATCAAGATTTTTGCAAATTTCAAACAAAAACTTTAGAATCTTTTTAA
>JAWWLR010000003.1:1930231-1940557 GCA_035041075.1 Acraspis erinacei
TCCGAATGATTAATTTGAGTTCACTTGAATTGAAAATGATTGAAATGTTAGATCCGAATCTCAAACCGTGAATCAAAATCAAGGTCCAATTAAACTGATAATTTAATTTGCTTCGGATTGGTTCAGAATGGTTCGGATTGAATTGTAGAGATTACGGAATGATTAGGAATTGATTAAATCGGATTGAATAAAAAGGCAAAGATTAGAGATGGGTACAGAGAACATGAAAACCCGGAATTGTCCCAGTAGAAATTGAAACTATATATATATATATATATATATGCGGCCCTGAATTTGAGAAGGAAAGAGAGAGCGAGAGGAGAAAAATAGAGAGGGAGAATGAACGGTGAAGGTAACGATAAGCGACATTGGGTGGAGAGAGACAAAGAGAGACAGACGGGAGAGACAAGAGGGTTTTTAGATGGATGATGGGGACAATGCAAGGGGATGTGAGAGTAGGGGCAGCAATGTAAAACTCTTGAGAATCGAGTTTCATTTTATATTACAAGTTTTGCTTTTGAGGAAACCAATTCTCTTCCTTTCCTTCACGCATTTCGTACAAATAAAACAATTTTGAGGTAAAGTAGAGCAATTCTCTTCAGGTAAAGTAATCTTTTAAAATAAAACGGAATTGAACGTTCATTCGTATGAGAAGTCCGGGAAAATACAAACATTCGTAAAAAATGTAGCCGAAACGCAGCGCTAATTCCTGAACAATTCAGGAAAAAACAACGGTAATACCTGAATAGTTCGGTAAAATGAAATACTACATTGTGAACCATTTTCGAAAACAAAAAATCGATTTCTGATCACGTTGTGAAAACACTGCACAAATTTCTGAAAAATACACAAAAACGCAGCTCTGATTCTTGAACAATTTATGAAAAAACAATGCCTGTTCCTGAACTATTTAGGTTTAGGACAACCAAGCGCTACAGGAAAACGTAATGCTGATTCCAAAACACTGCTGGAATGGCCAATCCAATTTTTTAAAACCAACAATAATTATTAAACAATCCGAAAAGCAAAAGCATGAAGAGTTTAGGAAAATAGAACGTCGATTTTTTTAACAACTCAGGAAAACAGAACACAGAAAAAATTAACTGAAAATTAACCAAATTAAATCTCAGATTGAATGATTTATGATACATGTAATTTTGTCATGGGAAAGTAAAAAAAAGAACTTCTTTGTTCCAGTCAAATTAGGATCCTTATCGGTTTAAAATAAGCACATATGCAGAACTTTTTTTAATTGATTTTCCTATAAAATTCGAGCTTCTATAAATCTATAAGCTTTAAGGTTTTCACTCTTTTAACGTATTTTTTTATGATTGCAAGCAATTTGAGTCAAGATAATCTTGTAATGGAAAAACCGTATGGAAGAATAATTATTGTTAATATTAATTAATTCGCTAGTCGCTTGAATAGATTTATTTCTAAAAAGTATTTATAATATTAACAATGATTATGCAACTAAAAAATTTTGCTATTATAATTAGATTGCCGGAAATATAATAAAAGAAATCGTAATGACAGTGAAAATTTGATTTAAACAAATTAATTGTTAATAGAAAAATGTTTTGTTTAATTTATAATGACAAATTATATTCAACTTGTATTGCTCTATCAAATGTATATGGTGAATTGGGAAAAAAATTGGCAGTATCTATAAAAACCTAAATGGTCAGATTAAAAAAAATCATTTTTTCGTAACATTTATTTGTAAAACACATTAAACCTGTTTCCAAAATCAATCTTGCTCTAAAATGTCTACATTTCTTTGTGGGTGTAGAGATAATAAAAAAGGGATCAAAGATGAATTCATAAATTATTTGGAACCGGCAGACTTGATTTATCATTTCTTATATCGTTCATCACTGGACAAAAAACATCAGAATTATTCAAATATCTGAATAATCTAGCACCTTTTTTCTTCAAGCAAAACTGGTTTCCAAGCGACACTGCTGAATGATAATAGCTCTCGTCTCGTGTTACAATTTTTTTCAACTGTTTCTTCGTCTCAACAATCTCGACTAATTAAAAAAGAAAAAATACAAACAAAAAAAAACAATCACATATTTTTAACTTCCATTCTATTCTTACTTATAATATCTTTCAAGTAATAATTATTAAAATTTGTAGATGAAATTTTATATTTATTCCAAAATTACTGCTGTTGATATTGTTGATGAAAATTTGATAATTTGATATAATGTAATTGGATTGGACATCATTTGTTGAAGGGGATTAGAGTAAAAAGTTCTGAACAGGGGTATAATTTTCGATAAAAAGGCGCAAAAGAATAACAATTGCATAGAAAAAGATAAAATTAATTAGAAAGAGGGATAGAAGAAATTGATAAGATGGATTAGAAATTTATAAGAGGCAAATCGAAATGGGCAACATTATATGAGCCATAGAGTATAAATCAAAAATTACTTTTTGTTTTTCACTACCGTAGGTCTCTTTTATAGGGTCTCCAGAAAACCCCATAAAGGAAAAATTGGATTCTGGGAGTTTTTACCCTAATTATGTTGTTTGCGATTTATTTGAATACAAATTGTTTCTAATACGTTAAATATTACCTTATAATGGGAATTAAATGTTTAAATACAGTGTTTAAACAAATCATTATTGCTTAGAGCAATTCTCTCTTAGAATAGAAATAGAAAGTCGCGGTTATATCTGAATTTTTCAATTTTTCAGCCAGAGCGAGGACGTAGTTAATCAAATTAAACGAAAATAATTGCTTAAACAATTTTTTATTATTTATAACAATATTAATTTAGAATAAAGTTAGAAAGTTGCGGTTTTTTGTGAAATTTTCCTCTTTTGACCGTTTTTTCAATTTTTTTTCAACTTTTTTGAGAGTAAAGTAATATATATTGAAACATAACAAATTATTTGTTTAAAAATTGATTATTTTTTAAAACTATTTTCTTGTAAAGTAATGCTAGAAAGTTGCGGTTTTCTTTGAAATTTCCAATCTTTTAGCCATATTGAGGTAATAATTAATGCAAGGTAATAAAGCATTTTTTAAACAATTTATCACGGTTTATGAAATAGAAAGTTGCGTTTATTTCTGAAACCTCTGTCTTCTTTAGATATTTTTTTCTGAAATAAAAAATTAAAATTATTACTCTGTATAAATTCAAAACAAAATTTCTACAGGTTATTTACCGACCCACTCGTCCTACCTAATCCTATAAATTATTCTATTTTGTGTTTTTCTCCCTACTGTAAGATGGTCTTTTTGTATAAATTAATATTTATTAAATATTAGCAAATGAGTAAAAAAAATAATACGTCTTTCTGGAAAAAATGAAAGACTTTAAAAAAAATTATTCTTGTTAATATTGATTAATTATTTATTCATACGTAAACAGTAAAAAAAAGGACTGAAAATTGTAGACAAAACTGCAATTTTCTAAAGTATTATTCAAAGAGAATATTCTTTATTATTAAACAATTTTCCTTTCGGGGTACCGATGACTCACTCGGCGAGAAAGGGAGTATAGATTTTTAGATTGATATAAAATTCTCATATTATTTAAAAAAGTATAGAAAATTTTTAAATAATTAAGTTTTTTAATTTGAATTGATTTTCACCTCACGATAATTAAAAAGTGGTTCAAGTTTACGAGATCTAAAATTAATTAAAAATTTGAAAACATTTCATAAAAGTTTTAAAAAATGTTTATTTTTGCAAAATTAATTTTGAGATAATATTTGAAAAGATTTTAAAAGGTTTCCAAAATTTTCGTAACAGAATCTGGAAGTTTGAAGGCAATTAAAAAATATTTAAGACAAATTGAATAATTAAAAAAAATACACAATAGATCTAAAAGTTTGAAAAAGGTTTTAAAAAATAATTTGGAATTTGAAAAGGTTTCCAAAAATTTTAAACAAAATGTAAATTTTTCAAGATTTCGAAAAGATTTTCGATGCTTTTTAAGAAGTTTAAAAAGGCTTCAGAAAATAAAAACTTTTCTTGAGATTCTTGAAAAAAATTATTTAAAAGATTATCTTCTAACTTCTTAAAATCCTAAATACCTTGTAAACTGACTCGAATTTTCCCCACGATTTTTCAAAATCCTAAAAAATAAAAAATAATATTTTTTCGAAATATCTGAATTCTTTGAAATTTGTTTAAAATTTTCCCAAGAATCTTAGGAAAATAAGTAGGATTTATATAAGCTTAAAATAAATGAACATATAAACTTGAAAAATAAATGTTTATTCGAAATTTTTATTTTGTATTAAAAATTATTTATCCCCGAAATTATAATTTGGGTGACATCTTTCTCTTCCATGACTGAAAAACCTTTTTTTTATTTAGGATTGAATTACATACATGATTGAGAATTCGTCTTTCTTGGTAAAAAATATAATTTGTAGAAAAGTAGTCTTTTTTTATTAAAGACTCATCATTGAACTTGAAAATTCATCTCTTCGATTGAAAATGTAACTATTTATTTGAAAATCCATCTATTTAATTGAAAATTCAAATTTTTGTGTTAAAAACTTGAAATGTTTTGTAGAAAAAAATTTTCTTTTGGAAAAAATTTCATTTTTTTTGTTGTTTAAAAATGCAACTGGTAAAAATTAATTTTTTCTTTAATGTAGTTTATGCATTCCATTTTGCGTTGAGAATACACTTTGAAATAAGAAATTTTTCCTCCAAATACAAGTTTCCTAAACATCGTTACACTACTGTTCCCGAAGCATAAAAATTTTTGACTTTCGAAATCATTTATTTATCATTAATTTAATCACTAAATGTACGATTAATATCATCCAAATTTCAAAATTCCTTGACTTTTCCCTGACCAATTTTTCATGTCTCCTGGCCATTATACATTTTTTTAGGTACAAAAAGAACCTTACAGTGCGGAGATCAATTATGTGAATATAAACAAATTTTTTTTCTAAATATATTTTAAACACTTTTAGTGACAACAATTATGCAGGTTAAATTTTCCATCACAGTAATGATAAAGAAAATCAGTTCTTAACAAGAACTGTAATTGTTATTTAAACCAAATGATATTTTAATTTTCAATAAAAACCAGTCTAATTAAACAAAAAATAAGAAATTTTATCAAATCATTTGAATCCTTAACGAAAATAAACTTAATTTCCAAGAAAAAGGAGGAATTTTCAACATAAAGTTGATTTTTGAAACGAGAAAGTTTAGTTTTCGAGCCAAAAAGACAAATTTTTGACAATATAGTTCAATCTATAACCAAAGAAATAAATTTTTGACCAAAATTATGAATCTTCAACCAAGAAAAGGAATTTTTATTCAAAAAGTTACATTTTTAACTAAGACGATGGATTTTCTACCAAGAAGATTAATTTTCCTACCAAAAAAGAATAATTTTTAAGTAGAAACAGGAATAATTTTTAGGCAAAATTTGATATCTTAGAGGATTTTTCAATCTAATAGTTACATTTTTAAACATAGAAATGAATTTTCAACCAATTAAATGATTTTTCAACCAAAAAGGTCATATTTCGAGATCAATATGCAAAGAGAACTTCAAAATTATTTCCAGAATTATTATTTAAAGGTAAATAATTCGAAGAAAATATAGAAAAATGTTTATTTTTCAATTTCTTTAAAAATAACATTTTGACTGTTATTTCATAATAAAGTTACTTTGTGCAAATAAAAACGTGGTAAACGGAACCTTATAGAAAATTAAAAGTGAGTTAGATTATATTACAAACGCGGATAGTCATATTTGGTTTATGAAAAAAATAATCTGCTAATTTTAAAGAATTTTAAGTAAATGCAAAAAATGGTGCAATTCATGTTCAATTTACTAGAATTTTCTCGCTGAAATAAAGAAAATTTTGTATCTCAGAAGCTTTTTAATAGTTAAAAAAAATTATATAATATAATATTATATAATAATTATTATAAGTTATAAATATTTAAATATTACAAAAGTCAAAAGAATGAACAAAAAATTCTTAAGATTTATGGGAAAATTTCGAATGATGTTTGTCTTAATGAATTCTAAGAGAAAATTGAAAAAGAAATTTCAGAACATTTAAAATAATTTCCTAAAATGTTGAAAAAATGGTAACAGATTTGAAAGCAAAATTTTGGCATAATACATCATTTTAGAACAAATTTGAAAGTATAAGTTAAAGAGATGCTTAGAAGATCTGAAAGAATTGAAAAATAATAAAAACTTAAAAGATATTTTAGGAATTTTGTAATATTGCAAGAATATGAAAAAACTCTTTTAGTTCCTCAGAAAAATTAAAATTATAAAAAGTTTTTAAAACATTTCAAAATATTTCGAAAATTGTCAAAGAAGAATGTGAAAGATTTTAAGGCAATTTTTTTGATTTCACAGAAAAAAATGCAACGAACATTTTAAAAGTTTTAGAAGGTTTAACATTTTTGAAAGCATTAAAGGAACTTTCTTAAGAGAAAAGTAACAAAGATTTTAAAGTATTTCAAAAGATTTCCTTAAATTTCGAAAAAGAGTAGAAGATTATAAAGAAAAATAATTGAAGTTGATAAGATTAAAAATCGAGTAAATTCAAGAAATATTTAGAGGATTTGAAGAGATTTAAAAAGAATTTCAAACTCTAGAAGATTTGAAAAATTCATTTTTTTCTAAAGATTTCAAACCAAAATTTTCGAAGTTTTAAAATTCCTGCGAAAATTTTGTCATCCATATCTTTTAAAATGGCTTGAATTATTCTTAATATTCTGTAAAATCCTGTAGAATAATTTTTTTTTAATCTTCTAGATTCTTTTTTAATACATCTGAAATATTCAAAAAAAATTCGAATTTCGCCAATAATCTTATAAGACTTATATTTATATAAGTTGAAAAACAAACTGATAATAAGCATTTTCTTGTGAATAATTAAGTGTTTGTGTGAGCAAAAAAAATTTAATATAGATTTTGTGTCGTTGAGTAAAGGGATAAAAGGCGGAATATAAAAAAAATGGAAAAATAGGACAAATAGAAACTTGGAACAAAAAAATTTAATAAGAAATCGGTGTCCTTTTCCAGTGCAAGGTAAAAAAAAGTCTGGATGCATTTTCCCATTCGGTCAAGCACATTCCCAATGTGGAATTAGTATGTGGCACAAAGAATAATCTGGAGTAGATCGAGGGCTCTTCATGGACCAACACAATGGGGCCTTAGTTCTTTTACATAATAACCCAAGGGTCGCTTAAGTGAGCCTAATCTGTCGGGGTCGCTGTCATTTCACGATAGAATGAACATCATCTTCTCGAGAATCTGAAAAATCGGTTTCTGTGGTGAAAAAATCCACGAAACCATCTCATGAGGCAAACAAAAGTGGACACAAAATGTATATCCCACCGAGAAACCTGCAAAAGTGCGATCGTAAGATTACTTATTTTATACCCACACTTTCAAGGGATTTTCAGGAATTTTTAAAGGACTGCAAAGTATTGCACAGAAATAAAAAATATTGGCGGAATTTCACGATATTTCCAAAGAATTTCAGGGATTTCATTAGATACCAAGATTTTAAGGGAATATAAGGATTTTGAGAAATGAAAAACACGGTTTCGACGGATTTCGTGGAATTTATCGAGATTTTAAGATATTTTAAAAGCTTATGGAAATTTTCGAAACAAGTCACAAGATTTAAAAAATTGAACGCCATGATGAAAATTTTCAGGGATTTAAAGAGATTACATGGTTTCAACGGATTTTTGAATATTTAAAAGGATTTTATGGGATTAAAAGAAGTTTTAAAGGCTTTTAATTTTTTTTAAGAATTATAATATATTTTAAGGGATATCAAGATTTCGGAAAGATTCCAATGGATTTTAAATATTCCAATGCATTTTGCATACTGAAAAACCTCCTCTGCCCCCCCCCCCATCCAACCCCTTGCTGTACGTAACATTTTTAGTATTATGTTTAAAAACATAACAGATATTTCCTAAATAAAAAAATGTTTTTTAAAATGAGGTATTGTCTAGAAATAAAGAAACCAATATTTTGATGCAACACTGAATGGTTTATCAACATTTCTTTTAGTCATACATACACTGAAGTTACTTAATATAAATACTAATGGAAATTCACCAATTGAAAACTTGCTTTCAATACCATAAACAATAAAAAATAATATTAATAATACAATATAACAATTTGAAATAATTATTTATTTGTTAAAGTTTTTGAATACTTAAATTGGAGCTGAAATTAAATTCTAAATATTCTTATATATATTGTTTGATAATTCTTGTAATTTTTCGGAAATGTTTCCAGGTTTATAAATATCTCTGATCTATTTAAAACGTCTTAAATTCATAAAAATATATTTTAAATTGAGGACTTAAATTTATCGTAAAATATTGAAAAATAATTCAAAATGTAAAAACAGTAGATTATGTACTTTTTCTTCCACCTTTTTTTTTCTTCTCACTCACTTCTTCCTCCTCACTGTCACTTTACGTGCCGCTCGCAGCAGTACTATTAAGTACTATGTTACTGCCACTTCGTAGGCTGGAAAAGAGCGGTTATTCTGTCTATTTCAGATGAAGTGTTTTATAATCTTCCAAATTTTCCCAGGAATTTTAAGAAAGTTTGTTTATTCTCTTAAATCCTTTTGAATGATTTTAAATCTTTTTTTTTAAATCTTAACGCTTCGTCACAAAGGTTTTTTTTTCTGCTTCCGTCAAACAGGTGGGTCGCTTATGTCCGGTTGTTCTTTTTTCGGTCTTAAATTGCCCAAAATTCGATTTAAAAATGTCGATAAATTTCCGGAAATTTATGGAAATTTTCAGCCACTTAAAGGCTCGCGTTATGCGCTCGCCTACACCTCGTACTGAAAACACACTCGTCGAAAAAGTCCCCCTCTCCCTTGGCGCATACGAAATTTTTTATAAGGAATGGATGATTTTAGAAATTTCTCGAAATACAGTCGAACAGAGGAAACATGATTTACGGTATAATTACCATAAATTACCCGCAATTCCATTTTAAACATTATTATAAATTTCCGGAAATTTATGAAATTTTTGGTAATTTATGGTAACGCACCATGGATTGACCAAAATTCAATTTAAAAATTTCGATAAATCTCCAGACATTTTTGGAAATTTGCAGTCAATTTTACAGATAAATATAGTAAATTACCGTAAATAACCAAAAATTCAATTTTAAACATTTTGATAAATGTCCAGAAATTTATGCAGTTTTGGATCATTTATGGTAATATTACAGGTAGTTTATGGTAACTTAAGATAAATTATACAAAATTCAATACAAAAATGTCTATAAATTTCCGAACATTTTCAGAAATTTCCGAAAATTTTGTGTAACTTACGGTAATTTGATAAATTAAGTATGGTAACTTTCCATAAATTACAGTTTTGACGGTGCGTGGGCTGACTATCGTAAAATGCGAGCTCACAGATTTATAATTTTCATTATTCACCTCGGATGTCACTTTTCACTCCCTAGGGGCTGAAATCATACATGTGTCATAACAAATATTTTTAAGTTTAAGATTCTTTTTGAAACTTATCAATTTAACTTTATACTCTCAAATTTAATCAATTTTTGTCTTTTTTTCATTTTTTAAGCTTACCAAATTGAAACATATTGATTTAGATTATTTTTAATACTTTTTCGAAATTTTAGGAATTCGTTAGAAATGTTTAAAAACTTTTTTTTGATTTTCTCTTTCATTTTTCAAAATAAAAAAAATGTAACATTTGCACACGAGAATCTTAAGAAAATTGTTTTTTTAATCTTCTTAGACCTTCTAAACCGTCTAACCTTTAAAAATTATTCAAATTTTTCCTGAACATCTTCCGAATATCTTTTAAACTTCCTCAAATTTTTATAAATTATATAATATGGCAAAATTGCAAAATTTTGCTTTAAGATCTTTTCCGCTTTTTAAAAATATTTTATTAAATAATTAAAAATGTTTTATAATCTTTTTCGATTTTCTCTTTGAATTAATAATGCATTTTTTCAATCTCTTGAAACCCTTCCCAAAATTATTTAAAGTCCTGAAAAATTAAAAAAATGGTATCAGTCTTCCATATTCTTTTTCCACACATTTGTTAATCTTGAAAATCTCTTTGAAAATGTAAAAAAGTTTAGAAATTATAAGCAAAATGTAAAGAACAGAATTATTTCCCAATATTAAAGGTCCATTTACAATTTAAATTTTCTCTTCCATCAATAATGTTTAGAAACAGTTAGAAATAAATTGAATGATAAAGTAAAATTATTTATGAAAAAATTTTGGTATATAAAGTTTATGATTCAGCAAATTCATAAATTAAAAATTTTACGT
>JAWWLR010000003.1:1988638-2002309 GCA_035041075.1 Acraspis erinacei
CTTTTTCGCTTGGGGTCAAAAAGACCCCAGTGTGCCAGCTATGTTACGCGTCGGGAAGTGTGCCATCGAAGGGTTAAAGATCTATCAGTGCCCATTGATTTGTAATCATCTTGAGATTCTTAAAAAGTATTTTAATAAAATTTATTTTAAAAATATCAATCCAAATCTGTAAAAAATGTAGAAACTATCGTTTCGAGACAACGTAAAATTTGTAGCTTCAGAATTTCTAAAAGTTAAAGTTGCTATACATAATAGTAAATTACTTGAGAGAAAACAGATGAAAAAAATTCCTATTATGGCGCTGAAAATCCATTCCTGAAGCTCCAGCTCCATTTTTGATTACCAGAGAACTGACAAATTCTCTAGTGGATGGTGCAACCATGATGGCTCCATGAAGGAAGCTCATTTTGAACCCGTATGGATTAGCATGTCGTTGCCATGAGGGGCTTTGCTTAGATTTCCCTCATGGATTCCACAAGGCTTGATGGCAATACACGCGGGCCCCTACAGTGGTCCCCTAAATTATTGCACACAAATTCTTATGAATTTTGCATGTAAAATTATCAATTCCTGAACTAAAAAGGAAATAGTTTAATTTTTATTTAAATAAATCAATTATCAATGAAAAATGAAACGAATTTCCAGAAAAGTATCTTCGTTTTATATTGGATAATTCAATTTTTGATGAAAAATATGCACAAAAATACGAATGTTTAAAAAAAACAATTTAATTTTCAAGAAAATATTTCATTTTCAATCAAACTAGAACCATTTTTGTGAAAAAAGAAAAATTTGCAATAAAGAATATTCAATTTCATTAACATAGTTAAATTTTATTCACATAGTTAAATTTTCAACCAAAGTAATAAATTTTCTACCAAAAATAAGAATTTTTATGAATGTACGTGAATTTACTTCTAAAAATGATAAATTTGTATGAAAATGTATATCATTTTCTTTTAAATTCGAACTATACACAAAAACTCTTCGCACTCTTATTTTCATGTTAAAAAATGTTATACTTGAACAACCAAAATAATTGATATTATGGTATATAATTAAAAGATAAAACCAGGGTGAAATCTCCCAAAACAAACCGTCGCCAAATAATAAATTCTTACTAGCCCTCTATACAAAATTATAGCATAAAGATATATGACTGGGTGTGTGCGAGAAATAATAAAAGTTTCACAATAGAATGTAGTGAGATCACTCAAATTTGCCGAATACTATTAGTAAATAAAGCATTTTTGTCAATAATATAGTATAATAATATTTTAATTATTCTTTATAGATGCAGCAAAACTGAGCCAGATAGTTTCATTCTGAGAATAAAGGGATATTCATAATTTTGAGACTGTTTTTGCTTATTTAGAGCAATTTGAAGTGTTTTCTTTAAGGGTAACCCCCCATTCTCGATTTATAATTTTTGCGATTTGATGGCGGGCATGATTTCAAGTCTCTGGAACGTCGGAAACCAAAAAACAAAACGAGATTAAAAAGAGTACATGTTTGGGTAGGAAATAGACAATGATCATTTATTTCGGGCAAAAAATTACAAATGGCGGACGTTTGGATTTATTTTCAAAAATCCAATTTTTTCAGTTAAAAATCAAGATGAAAAATAAAGAATATCTTTATCAATCTTCTTCGTAATATTCCAAGTTATAGCTATTGGTGTATAGAAGAACATAATTACCTAACTGATAATTTTCTCCCATTTACCAGTGAGTATTAGTGTCTTGAAATAAAAATTGTACTTCGCGTATAATAATCTCCAAATCTTAGGTCAGTCAAAACCGTTATGACATTCAAACCACCAAAGCCGAGATGTAAAAACTCAGTCGTGACCGTCTGCATCAAAATTGATGCCTGCGCGTTCTGAGAAATTTCCTCTAGATTTTCTGAATTTAACGAAGTAAAGTGACCTGGTGGTTGACGTGAAACTACCTAATTATATCTGTAGACGTTCATAACTTTTTTTATACATCCCGGCTTTAATTTAAATCTCGACGGCCATGACTAGCCCATGATTTGCAAGTTGTATTACGAAGTTATAATTTTATTCTACGTGACTATTGCGCACTGTTACATGAAAAATGATAATTTTCCCTAGATGCCCAGATGTGCAACTACGTTCATAGAAATAAATATGAGACTGAAAATCCTCATTGTGAGACCAATAAAATTTGAGCTGCAATACACTAATAACCAGCGTTTTTCTGTGATATGAATTAAAGCATTTGTAATTACAAGGAATTCTTGAAAATGCACATTTGGTGGCCCTGTCTTTATATAGGCAACACCCCTGCAGAGTGCCTCTTTATCTGGACAACAGCTCTTATTTTTTACTGAATATTACTAGTTGTTCTTAATTTTAATTAAAATGGAGGATTCTAATCTAGAATTATCACGAATATGGTCGGACATCAACAATCAGGTTATAAATCAAGGGGGTTACCTGGGTAAGTGGCCTATCGAAGGCCGAGATGGATA
This sequence comes from Acraspis erinacei, assembly GCA_035041075.1. Classification (NCBI taxonomy): domain Eukaryota; kingdom Metazoa; phylum Arthropoda; class Insecta; order Hymenoptera; family Cynipidae; genus Acraspis; species Acraspis erinacei. The sequence goes on from JAWWLR010000003.1 coordinate 1,991,135, forward strand.
AAGTGTTTTAAGTTTTTGTTTAAGTACGGAGATGATTGCGAATGAATGCGCGTATCGCATAATCCGTTATAATCTTAATTCAAAGGGGCAAAATGTGAGTTGCGGCCAAAGTGATTGGTTGATGGAAAATTTTTTGATTCGAGTGGGCCTATGAATATTATAGATACTCCGATAACTTCTCGTATGGATCTTGGCTTTCCACAATTGAGTGTGCCCTTATCATCGAGTACGGGAGTTGCATCTGGAAGTAGGCCAACGTTTTCTTTTCAAACCACACGGCTCATGACTCCAACTGTGAGTGGGATATAACCTGTGGGATAGCCCTTGGTTAGTTTAGGTTATGCTCAGACACGTAGTTTTGCAGTTAATTACGGAATCCCTAAGATTCGTGTCGGCAGATTAACCTTACATCCTATAGACTTTACTAGTATAAATACTAGGGCTGGTGGTTATAGTTATCCAGAAAACCTTACACCAAATTCTGATTCCGGTTATTTGATTGAATTGGATTTACCCAACCCTTAATTAGATAATCCCTCGTTTTCTTCAGTTAGTTCGTATTATACGTTACGTTCGGAACCAGTAAAACTTGATAGTAAATAATAGTAGTCCTTCCCGAACATTAATTAATTCAACGGTTTTTGGGGAAGGGGCTGGTCATCTGGAACTACCCCTTCAATCCCATTGAACCAAACCTTTCAATTTTTCTACCCATCCCACTATGAGTTTTAGTCAGGCGGGTATGCCCGGCCCAAAATATGAGAAGTATTCCAGAAATGGGTGTCGATTGGGTAGCGGTTTTACTGATAGTCAGAGACTTGCAGCAATGCCCGGTCTCCTGACACATGGTTCTTTAACATGTGTATTATTAATATCTTTTCTACAAAAGAGGATTAATACAGTTTCGGTACCATAGTATCAATTCAACTAAAAAGAAATTGTTGGGCGCCAGAAATTTCTTGGGTCAAAACAAGAAAAATACGATAAACAAACCAAATCTCAAAAGGCAACTACAACATCCGAATTCTAACTTTCAAATTCAAAAATAATAAAAAATACGAAATAATTGAGATTACGAGGTACCGGAATAGGCACCTACTTTTAATTCATACTAGCTCAGATCCCAAGTGCTATAATTAGGTAGAACGCGTGGTTTTAGGTTAATAAGGGTTTCTCACTCGTAAATGACGAAATATCGGATCATATGGCAAATAACTCAGTTGCCATTTATTAAGAAAAGTTTTACGATTGGGGTAACTCATATCGATAACAGCTAATTAAAGTTTACAATTAAAATTATATATTGACATTTTAGAGCGCTTAAAAAATCCTATAGCCAAATGAAATACAATTTCGGGGATGATAAGATAAGATAATAAGATATTTAACAATTGTACGTGTTTCTCTTACGACGCGACGGTCCATGACTTCGCGAGATTTTACAATAGATCCGAATTCAATTTATAATTTATAATTTTAATTTTCCGTAGAATGAAAGTTGACGTAGAAATCAACAAATTACTCTTAGATGCTAAGAGAGAGGGAGGTGGTAACTACTCCAAGATATGGGGTTGTGGGGAAAACGAATAAATTTGCGGGATAAGAGAATATATGTCGTTCTAAGAGGCACATCTCACAAAGAGGTCATATTTAGGAAAAACCTATTAATGTTCGGCTGACTAAATTTTCAATATAGGAGAACATCTTGTTCTAAGGAACTCATTTTGAAAAAAAGGGATTAAAGATACTATTTTTATCTTTAGGAAACAACTAATAATTTCTTAGAGGGACGACTATTTACAAAAACCAGGGTATGGGGCACAAAACTAACAAATTCACAAAGTCGTATCCATAATTAAATAATACATAAATCAGACATACATCATCAAAAAATGAACAAAAAATGAACTGAACTCAAACAACAAGATTATGGGCTTTCTGGGTCTTTTTGGGGCTTTCTGTTGCTACTTGCCTCAAATTAAACAATGTAAACTATTGTTTTTACTCTCCGGAAGCGTCCCTAAAACATTTAGAAAGTAGCGGGCTCATTTATAACAATTAAAATTCTTGCACCGCGATTATAAATTCAGAATATTGACGGTACAGGCCTCGGCTACAGAGTTACCATATGTACAGTTGGTATCCACGGTATGGTTTTCACAACAGATTTGCCTAGAAATCAGATGAAGTATATGCTCTATTTATCGAAGAATTTGGGATCTTCTGGGGTAATCCAAGTCTTGCAGAAAATTGAGGTAATTTCCAGTCAATATCTGCAAGCAATTCCTCGTTGAGGTTTTCAAGTGTTAGGTTGGCAGGCACGTCTCATGGTAGAACCGGCGGGAGAATTTAAGTGATAAAGTAAAGCTTTCATTAGGAGTAGCGAGTTAGTTGAATCTTTCCGGCGTCTCGATTATTCTCAACCTCCTGCGACGTCCCTCGATGATGAGGTTACCTCCGGGAAAGGGTTTGAATGTAGAAAAATAAGAATTCGGAACGTATCAGCTATAAGAATTTAAATTACAAATTAGATCGAAGCGAATCATGGAGGATCGAGTACCCTCAGTGGTATCTCAGGAAATATAATTCTCAATTCGGTGAATTATCTTTAACGAAAGTATTACCATAAAATGTGCCTTGTGAGTTGCAAAATGTAACATCACACATGGTATTGGCTTTGTCTTGAGGAAAATAAGTTTCCGGACTGGTACTCAAGGTTGAGGTTAGAAGATGGACCCAGGGTCCAGATGAATCCATAGCGGATTATTGGAAAAACATAAGGGCCATATTTAAGTTTTTACATCCGCCTGTATGCATGTTGGAACAACTTGAGCAAGTTTATTCGAATTTGCACACCCTGTATGGGAAGGCCGTACCTCAGAGCGATATCGCAGATTTCGAACAATTGGAAATGAGGGGGGAACTCTTCGAATAAGCTAATGGTATGGATAATTTCTACATACCATATCCTCCAGCAAATAGTAGTTTACGACCCGAGTTTGCTTACATAAATAATCTTTCATGAGTTATGTTAGAAGCGGATATTACTGGTAAAACAGTGGCAGCCCTCCCTGGTCCAACCCTCCTGACTTACAAAATTCCAAAGGAGGTGGTAATCACAAGAACCGTAACCGTGACCGTAAAAGAAATAAAGAGGAACAAACTTCTTAGCAAAGCCAAGCTGTCAATACGTATGCAATTTCGAGTTTTCCCTCAGGGTTTCCATGATGTCATCCTCCTTCAGTGTTTGCAGGAATGCCTTTGGCGTATCGCATGAGCTTTTACCAAAATTTTCCACCTCTACACCTACTTCCAACTACTCTGGAAGGGGTTGTGTCCGGAAATACTCCCCTGGGACAACAGATTTCCACGGCTGTGCCTGCGGTCTCAAATTTTCATGTTCACTCAAATTCTCAGTCTTAGGTGCCAGTGGCTGCTGCTTTTAATCCAGTACAGAAAGCTGTTGGGCGATCGGGGTGCTGGAATTATAATGCGTCCGGATACTTATTTAGAGCTTGTCATAAACCGAAAGTGATATTTGTCACATCTGCAGTAAACCAAATGTTATTATAGCTGCGTATTGTGTAAATTATTCCTCAAACCAGGGAAACGATTAAGGATGGACAATGAAAGGATCCAATTGCCCTCCTTATTCGAAATGATCCCTGTGTGTTTTTGAATTAATAATAAGTTTCTTGAGCAGATTTGCGCCTATTTCGTGATAGACGGCTACATATTGAGGTATTTGTAAACGGACATAGCTTAAAAGAACGTTTTGACTCCGTTTCATGCTATATTTATGTAGGCAGGCGAGTTGTTGAGCCAAATGGAGCAACAGAGGAAGTGTCAGGAACTGATGATATATCAGTGCAGTTTTTAGGTTAAAAGCGTCGAATTCTTCTTCGCTTTGCTCCAACTTTCGATTGACAAGTCATCTCAGGCCATGACTTCGCAGACATTTTTCACTTCGAAGTGAAGCACAAGAAGAGAATTTGAAGATAAAGAAGACGGATTCTGGCATTCGTATGAAGGGAATAGGATTATGTGTCTGCGGAGATTAGATCTCAGTCACATACTAACGACATTAGTAGTAAGTTTAGTAGTTTAAGCTTTGATATATTTCCATCTGAAAATAATAAGGGTGTAAAAGTAAGCGTTGCTCCTTTGCCGAGTTATTGTTGCGCCAATATTGAGTCAATTTAATCTCCGATTAAATATGAGGGGCTTAGGGAATTGTTATCTGGTCAGTTTGGAGTTTCAGGAAAACTCTTAGACTGGGAGATTCCGCTTATGCCAGAGGAGCTACCCGCTATTCATTTAGCTTTTCAAGTGATTGACGTGGAAGGTCATCATCCAATTAAACAGAATTATCGGAGATACTCTCCTAAAGTGTTAGAAGCACTTAGAAATTCTGCTGAAAAGTTGGAAAGAGATGGTTTGATTGAACCCTCGGATAGTGTGTCGTAAAAGCCAGTTGTGATGGCTAGAAAGTCTGATCATGAATTCAGATTATATATTTATTTTCGAAATTTGAACGAATTTGCAAAGAAAGACGCTTATCTGATGAGGAATGTGAGCAATATTCTGGATAAACTTCGTTCGGCCCAATAAATATCGAAGATTGATCTCAGTCAGACTTTTCATCAAATTCCGTTGTGACCTCAAAGTAAGGAGTATACTGCCTTTGCAGTTCCGGGTAAGGGTTTACATCAATATACCCGAATGCATTTAATTTTTTCCAACTCTCCGGCTACTTTCAACGTCTCTTGGATAAATTGATTACGCCTTAATTCGAACCTCATGTGTTTACCTACCTCGGCGATATTATCGTAGTTACCAAAGCTTTTGAGGAACACATGATCTGGTTGGAAAAGGCCCTGGACGTGATAGTCGGTGCTGTCCTTACAATAAATACACAAAAGAGTGTATTTTATTGCGAAGAAGTAGAGTACCTGGGGTATAGGGTCAATCAGTCATGTTTCCATGATGGTCCATAAAGGTGGAGCCAGTCACCGATTACCCGATCCCAAAAACCTTGAAAAAGCTTAGGCGATATCTAGGTATGGTCTCTTGGTACCGGAGATTTATTAAGGACTTTCCTACTATGGCTGAACCACTATTCTGTCTAGTGAAGAAAAATCTTAGATTTGTTTGGGGTGCTGAGCAACAAAAGTCTTTCGAAAAGCTCAAGGTTGAACAAGCTGGTCCAGTGGGTCTAATGGGAAAATGCGTGATTGATCAACCATGAATGGTCGTAACAGCTGACATTATGGGTCCTTTTTTACCTAGTTGTGCCTGTCATCGTTATCTACTCATTTTCCATGATATATTCACAAAATGGGTCGAATGTATACCATTAAGAAAAGCTAATGGTTTCAATGTTCTGAAGGTTTTCGGGGATTGCTTAGTTTTTAGGTGGGGAACCCCTGAGGTTTTGTTCACGGATAATGGCACTGAGTTTGTCAATAACCTTATCTGAAAGGATACAACTCAGTTTGGTATGCGCGATTTTAGCACCCCTCCGTACCAGGCGCAAGAAAATCCAGTGTAGCAGATGAATACAATGGTTAAGACCATGATCACTTTTTTTATTGAAAGCCAACACCGCGATTGGGATAAAGATCTTCCAGATATTCGGTTTGCATACAACACTGCTATACATAGTTCAACTAGGAGCGTCTCCAGCATTCCTGAACTTTGGTAGAGAGCCGAGTTTGGCTAGTTCATTTAAAAGAGAGAAATAGGGGGTCCCAGAAATTATACCGTTGCCTGCGGAGGAGTGGCAGGCTAGAGCTAGGAGATTGACCGCCTTGCAAGATTTAGACGCATCTTTTATTTTCTGCTCCAGATCTCAGTGAGGATGAAGAAGAACGTCACCAAATTCAAGCAATCTTCAGTGGACTTCCTGAAGAAAAAGGGAGGGGGTAACCAATCAGAACTCCTTAACGAAGTCAATCATCCCGGAATTCACGGGAATCAGGGGAATGGAGCCTCGTCACTTCGAGGGTCAGTCCACCTTGATCCCGTTCTTCAAGGAGACATCTCCCATCCAAGGGAATCTAATCTCCTCCGTAAAAGAGGAAGGTCGCGAACAAAGTCACCAACCATTGGAGAGCTCGGAAGTTCAGGCCCCGCCAGAAGAGGAACACCTCCCAAGAGGACTTATCTCACCCGCAGGTCTGTCCACCTGAAGGGAGCAAAATCTGTCCCCTCTGGGAGGTCAAGGGTCAACAGGGGCGATTGCAAAGGTGGAAGTGGTGAGGGTGAAGAAGGTGGAAAAGTCTTCCTTGTTGCCAGGAGAAGTAATAGACTCTGCGAAAAGGCAAAACAGGCCTTCGTCGAGTGTGGGAGATTTGATTGATCTCGGGTCGCCGTCCGAACCCACCACCCGTACTATTGGACGGTGAAGGGGTTTTACAGAACTTAAGGGTAAATCCACTATTCCAAGTGGTGCTTATGTGGGGCCGAGCTACTCAAGCCTGGCAGGCGCCACCCCTCTATGGAAATCAACTATCCGAAGTGGTATTGGAAAGGGAAGGGCTTTTATCCGCCCTCATGGGAGTTCTGCGCAAGGGAAGGGGAGTTTTTCATACGGATGATCCGTCCGTACCCTTGAAATCCACTACTACAAGTGGTATTGGGTTGGGGAGGTAGTCTTCCTGGTTGATCAATTCCCCTCTCCGAGAAATTGGCTTGGGCACTTCCGTAAGGGGAGTCCTGTCTGGCCGGAAACTCTCCCTCTCCATGGAAACCCACTACACCAAGTGGTATTGGGGATACACTTGGGATTTCCCGGTCTGCGGATCGACTTTCTCCACTTGCGGTGGCTTTGTCCCTGAGTAGTCACGGGAGCCTGGGTTTTGGGGTTGGATGGCATTCTCCTATGTTTTCCCCGACTTTGTGGACGTCTGATGGGAGAATTGATCGCCTTCGCGCTGGTCAGGCTGCGGTACTTTGGCACGAGTTGATGGGCCCAAACTTCATTCTCCTGCAGCAAAAATTTGCTACAGGAGGGACCAGTGGGAGCCTCTTCATTATCCCAATGAGGGAGAGTGTTTGAACTGCCACCTCTCTGGTCACAACTATATCAGATGCCCGTTCTAGAAAAATGTTTTTTGTTTTGGTTGTGGCAATCCGGCGGTTAAGCTTATGAGTTGCTCCAAGTGTCACCGGGAATGGCGTGAAGGGACGATTGGCCCTAAATATCCCTTGGTCCGTGAGCCTGAATTCGTACTGGCTCAAATATCATTCGGTCCCGTAGTTCGGGATATTGTGTCTCCTGCAATTAGTGTTTCCTCACATTTGGGTGTATCCCCTTCCCCATTCTCATCGGAGGATTCGTTTCCACTTGCGTTGCGTTCTGGGGAATTGGATGGAAATCTTTGCTCCGTGCCGCACAACTTTCCAGGTAGGCAAATTGACCGAATGGTCCTAAATCGCGTGTCAGATGCGACTTGCGATTTGGAGCCGGACAGCCCTTCCCTAAAGGCCATTATTATTAGGTCATTATTGAAAAAATGCAGAAAAACCCTGATTTTTATTATCGTTTTGCACATTTAATATTAGTTTAGAGGTCGTATTGCCGTAGTTTATAAGTCGTTTTTGCCGTAATTTTAAGTTAATCCTTGTTGGACAATAATACAAATAAGCAAAATACATTCAAGCGGGACGGTATGATTACTAATACCCTTTTTTAATACTGATTTTTTATTAAGCCGTGAAATATTAGAGAGCTGGGGTTTGTTCGAGATTAGATTTTAGGTATCTGGTGAAATTGATTCCCCTTAGTACCTCTCTAGAGGGCGGTTTTGTAACGTGACGTTTTTTGTTGTTTTATAAGATGAAATACGGGTATGGATCATCTTACAGATTGTTAACTCCACTTGGTAACAATCTTTCATTTGAACAACAAAATGATGTTACTTTAGTCATTAGCTCGATAAGTTTAATACTCGATCATTTGGAGGTTCATTAGTCTGAACTACAGGAGGCTCTTCGATGTCTTCCTGCTATACTTTTGTTACCCGATGGGCCCTGCTTCGTCCGACCGAAGTGACATATATGGTTCGATACTTACGACGCCAGGTAGCGCGTCAATGTCGTCTGAAGAATTTTGCATCGAGTGAAGCTAGGATGGCATCTGTGGAACGGGGGAACGAGCAGATATCGTGTGGACATCTTAACGAAAGGGTCGAGTGACCAATGTTTGAAGTACGAAACACCAAGATACTATTTATTGGAATTACTAATCATTTTTGTGTGTGTAAAGACTACTGTTGAACTCAGGTTTGTGTTACCTCATTTAATTCTCATTCGATCGAACCATTTTGGCCTCCAATATACACTCTAATTTCATGATGTTTTTACTTTGTATATTTTTCTAGTCTGTAAGATTTTAACGAAAATATCGTTAGAAGTTACGTAATACCATTTTGTTGTTATTATATTTAAGTCTTTGCCGAGTTTCTTTCTTTTTGTGTTTAGTACAATAATTATGAATTTATTAAATCTTAATCAAATTTCCTATTTATGAAAATGTTACATTTTAAAGATATATTAATTAATAAATATCATTAGTTGTGAATCGAAATTGCTCAGTGTCTTGGTAAGGTCTTTCTTTGCAACATTTTCAGAAAACTTCAATGTTGTAACCCGTCGGCTGCCATTTGTGACGGTAAGTAATTTTCTCCCATTCAATTTAATGAACATGTCACCGCGCAATTTAAGAGCAGGTGGAAACTATAAAAGTTATTTATCAAATCATAGCAGAATGTTATTATTAAAATTGAAAAACAACTTGCACGAGATTGCACATACTTCTTCTCAATAAAATAAAATTAATACTAATTCTATGTCATGTAAAAACACAAGTAGCAGTATCTTTAAGATATTCACATATAAAGCTTAACTACATACAAAACATAATGCGTACTATGTTCCGGAATTTTATGTCAGATTAATCCATTTTATAAACAGGCCCGTCAAACTTCTGGGACACGAATAATTAAAATATTAAAATCTATTATTGACAAAAATGCTTTGAGCTGTAATAATACTTGGCGAATTTTACTGATCTGACGACATTCTAATTTATGACATTTTTGTGACTCCTTTCAAAGAGAAATATATAAGTTCATACTATCATTTTGAATTGAATGCTAGTAAGAATTTAATATTGGCAGGCATTTTTTAATTACTCAATTGTAATAGTGTAAATTTAGTGACTTTAAAATAAAAAATCAATACAGTACGAATTACGTCCAAAATTATATTTGACCACAAATCATCAAGATTATCTGTAGTAACATTATACAATACCGTATATTAAATTTGTCTTCAAAGCATTATACATTATACGCATTATACACATACGTGGTTTAACAATAAAATAATTAATAATTTTATATTTATACAGGTTTCGAAGCTGAAAACCCAGCATTAGTACAAGTGGAATCGCAAAACAAGGAACACGAGCAGGATAATGAAACCAGGGTGCTGGCCACTCTTTTTAAAATTTCCGTCTCCCGACTTTCTCCTGATTCTTCCGGTAAATATTCGTAATTTTTTCCGATTTAGAACTCTCTTTTCGAAACACAGTTTTTTCACATATATAATCAATTGCGGAAAGTGATAAGCATCAGCAAACCCTGCTGCAAGCAATCAATTTACTTTGAATTATATAAGCAGGATAAGGACATTTTTGTGTTTGATAAAGAAAAGTGCAAAGATGAATTTTATGACACACTAGCAGTAATTTCACGCGCGCAAATCGCACGTTCACGTCTCTAGATTTTTATTCCCTAACATGAAAAATATGCAAATTTAATATTTAATTTTTAACCAATTTTTGAAAATTCTTTTAAAAAATTTTCTCACAATTATTGATAATTTCAAATTGAAGGCTTCTGAAATTGAAAAAATCATATTGAACGATTTTTCAGAGTTTAATAAGAAAGGGGAATAAAATCGTATAATTCCTATTGTATTAATATTTATTAGCGAAACCCGAGTCGAAATATAGGCCCGACTTTGACGGTTCAATTGGAGGTATTGCCCCTACTTTGCTGCTGTTTATTCTACTAGATCCTACGTAGCCAATTCTAAAGATATTTTCATTCTTTTTTGCTTCTATATAAGCTTCAGCCCCTACCTTCAAGGTATTGCCTCTGTATTCTTGAGATTTATTAACACCTCCTTTAAAGCTCCATATTCTCCTTAGAATTGTTCAGTTCTCCTTTAGCACTGTTAAACTTAACGCACAGACTATATGGCATCGTTGCCTCGACACCTGCAACCTCGTAACGGACCACTTGTTGTTTCCTCTAACCTCCATCACCGCATTTTGCGAAAGCAACAGGGTTAGTGGTTTTAAATAATAAATATTAAAGTGGTAACATCGAAATGGCTTCAAGAGGGAAGAATTTTTCCCTGACCTGGTGTTTGGATGATAGGAAGGAAGGCGAAATTCAATTGATCAATGATTCCTAAGAAAAGTCTGTAAATAGTCTGTTTATAGCTATATTAAAGTAAAATGGCATGAAAGCATGATAGCGAAGAAAACTACCTAATTAAAAGCAAAAGTGCTAGCTATTACCGTAAGTAAATAATTGTACTTCATGATGTCATATATAATTACATTTTGTCGCAATAATAGCTTGAAATCTAATTTATTCACATTTACGTGTTTATGTACATTTTTTTGTATAGGGTTCGAATGAGAAAAACGAACAGTAGTACAAGTGGAATCACAAAACAAGGAAAACGAGCAGGATAATAAAACCAGGATGGCCACTATTTTCTAAATTTCTTTCTCCCGGCTTTCTTCTGATTCTCCCGGTAAATATTCGTGATCTCTCCCAGTTTAGAAAAAAAAATAATTCTCTCTGCGAAACAAAGTTTTTTCACATAGATGATCAATTGCGGAAATTTATAAGCATCAAAAAAGCATCTTGCAAGAAATCAATGGTCTTTGAATCATATAAGTAGGGTAAGGAAATTTTTGTGTTTGATAAAGCAAAATGCAAAGATGCGCTTTATTACACACGTTAGCAGTTATTTCACGTGAATTCGCTCAATTTTTAATAAATCAAACAATGGATTGAATTATACTAAACGAACTTTCAAACTAAATAGTAATTTTAAATGGGAAACATTAAAAATGAAAAAACCGACTAC